>JAODAL010021917.1:55000-65907 GCA_025379985.1 Phyllomedusa bahiana
TCACACGACATATTCACTTTTGCGTGCTGTAAATGTGCTCGTTTGCTCTGTTGAAATTAAGCGCTTGCACGCGTGTAATTTCAATGCACAATTGCCCGAGGCAGATTACTACCTTGTATAGATTAGTACTTATTGGCGCTTACGTGCCGCAAAAATGCGCGCATAAAATCATTGTCATCTGATGATTTTATAATGCACTCAATGAGTGCTGTACTTGATCATGGTTTTAAAGCGTATTTTGGCACATTTTGGATGCTGTTAACGCAATACATTTTACATATTGCAAAAAAGTATCCAAGACCCCACGTGAACATACCCTAAAAACACATCAAAACATCCAAAAATTTAAAGTATTTTTTGGACATTTTTTCCCTGGATTTGTAAAAAAAATTTCTTATTGTTTTTAGGGGCTTTTTCAATGCTTTAAAGGGGATAAAGAATTAAACATGCCCAATTCTTTTGAACGCATCCGTTTCATGCAATGCAAAAACCTCTGAATGACGATATGTACTGTATTTTACATTGAAATCAGTGTAATCACACTTGAACATTGTTAAATACTTTTGGGGGTTCCCTTTTTTCCCAAATTTTTTTTGGGCCTAACTGGGTGGATGACCCCAAAAAATTTTTTTTCCAACTTTTTTCCAAAAATTATGGGGAGTCAAAAAAAGTTTTCCAAAATTTTTCGCCAAATTTTATCATAAAGAAATTTTTTCCATAAGTTCCCAAAAAATAAACCAATTATCGCCCAATGGAAACCAAAAAATTTAAAGTCTATGGGAGGGGAACGACACCTTCTTTTTAACCCCAAAACCCGGGCGGAGAACCCTGGAAATTAACTTTCCACAACAGAAAAATTAAATACGTCCCTACATTTTGGGGCCCAACACAATTGGGTCAACAAAGTCCCAAAAAAAAAAGTCACAGACTATTCAAAATTCCCCTGTCCTGTACCACGGCATGACCCTAAACCTCCCATGACCCAAAAAATTAAAAAAGTTCCCAAAAAGGCGGGAAAAATTTAAACCCAAATCATTTTATTGAACGGGAATTAAATATCCCTGCCTTTGGAAGGGCCATAAACCCTTTAAAACCCATTGGACCCACAAAATTTAAAAAGGGACGGAAAAAGAGTCTTTCAACCACCATTTTATTTTGAACAGGAAAACCGACAGGGCCTTTTCCCGGACCACAGCATGACCCCAAAAAAAACCTGCCCTAAACCCCCACAATTAAAAACTCCCTTTAAAAAGGGATTTTTGAACTACCATTTTAGTTGAACTGGACATTGACTAACCTGCCCCGGGGGCCACGCATGGGGCCCCAAAACCTGCTTTGACCTCCAATTTTTAAAAATGCCGGAAAAAGGGATTCCTTCAACCACCTTTTTTAGTTGAACTGGGAAAATTGACATCCCTGCCCTTTGGTACCGCAAAATTTACCCCTAAAACGTGTTTGACCCACAGATCAAAAAGTGGCACTATGCCTTTTTTTACATTAAACGGGTCATTTAGTAAAAATTTTTTTGGGTAACGACTTTTTGTTTACAAAAATTTATTTTGGGGAAGTTTTATTTATGTTTTACTTAAATTATCATTTTGCTTTTTTTTTCAAGGGGGTGATAACATACAAAAATACCCCCCCTCCCTGCAGTTTTTTAAAAAGGGTTTTTTTTTTAAAATGTGTAATGTTTTAAACTCGTCCGCAACACCCCATAAAAATTTAAAATTTGTCCAAATCATCCCCAAAACATTTCTTATTTTAAGGAAAACATTTTGCCCTCCTAAACTTCTGAGAGTGATTCACCCAAATTTTAATTTCCTTTGGGTTTTTCATTTTTTTTCCAACCTTTCCCTTTAAGTGATTAGGAAAAACTCCCCCTGGAGACCCAAATGAGCGCCACCCCATAGTGACTCCACCCCCAGAAAATTTAAACCCCAAAAATTGTCCCAATTTGTGTCCAAACCCCGGAAACCCTTTTTGACACTACTTAAAATCACAAAAAGCACCTTTTTTTAAAATCTTTTTTTTTTTAGAGAAATTTAAAACCCCCCGGGTTTCCCCCCAACGGTGAGAGCCGTGCGGCCCTCAGTCATCTGTTAAAAACGGAGGGGTTCCACCCGCCCCCGTGGCCCAAATTCCCGTGGGTGCGGTGAAAAAGCCCCGGGTTTCCGTCTGTCCCTCTATTAACCCCAGGGTTAAACTGCCAGGGGCCCGGGGATACAAAATGGAGTGCGGGGAGAGCCCAGGCTACCCTCTGTCAAATTAAATTTAACACCAGGTTCCCGCTTCCAGGGCCGTATTACAGTTTGGGGGGGGCCTTGAGAGGCAGTGGCCCCGGCTCCCCTCATCCCAATTTAAAACGGTTTAAAAAAGCCCTTAAAGACCCCTCAACAAAACAGTCGTGCTGAAGCAGAGGGGCGGAAGGGAAGGGTGAGGTAAGACCTCCCACCCTTCCTTTAGGATACGTCAAACCTGGGTAGCCCCTTGCCCCTTTTCCCTAAAGATGGGGAACAATTTGAAACTTCACTTTGGGAAATTTCTGTGGTTGACGCTCCCCTTTCCCCCCAGGATGCCCTTTTTCCTTGGCATTCTTTTTTCCTCTTTTAAAACCCAAAAAGTTTCTTGAAGAAAAATTTTCTCTGTTCCTTTTTTCCTGTCCGGCTCCATACTCCCCTGTCCTCTGAATAACCTACACTGGGCAAGTCTTCCCCGTACCCCCCCTTGTACAATTTTAGAGGAATATTTTTTTCCCCTATTTTTGTACATTTCAAGGGTTTTTTAGTAGTTTTAAATTTTAGAAAAACACATTTTTAAAATAGGGTGGGAAACCCAAAAAACCCTCCTTTTTTTTTTTTTTTTTTAAATTGTATTTAAATGGGTTTTTCTCACCCACAGGGATTGCTACTAGATCATTTCAAAAACAAGTCCAAATTTTTCAATATGTTTTCCATTAACATGTCCTAAACCTATTTTTTGCTTTTGACAGACTAAGCCCCCTAAAAAATTTAAAAACAAAAGGCCCTTTAGCCACTCTTGACAATTTTAAAAACAAATGACTGGCCCAAAAACCAAAGGGGGACATGTATGAAAACTCGCCATGTCGGGGGGGCAAACCTTTTTTGCCGGTTTTTTCCCCGGCAAAAAACTCGCCCGATTTTTATCTCGGGCAGCCCAGGGCGCGGCTCATAAAATTCCCCTGTAAAGGGCCCCGGTCCCTCGCCAGTGTTTGAGGGCAATTGGGGGGACTTAGGCCAGTGCGGCGCTGCGCCTATGAAAACGCCGCCCCAAGGGAAATGCAAATCATCAGCCCGGGTAAAAATTTTCCCCTTTCCTCACCATTGGGGGTGGGCCCCAAAACAGGGAAAATGGGCGCAGTGTGGGGACATTGGGGGTGTGCGGGGGATTATTCCGATCCAAAACAGGCTGGGGGGAACACGAGAAATCATTAAAATGTCCCCGGGGGATATGAATAAAAAAATGCCTTTAAAAGGCAAAAACATTCCTTTAGAAAAAAAAGCCAAAACCCCAAAATAAAAAAAAAACATTAAAAAAAATCAAATTTCCAAAAACTAGAACGGCGCTAATCAAGAAATTTTGGATATTGGAAATTTCCGGGGAAAAACAGGTTTAAAATTTTAAAACAATTTCTGAAAAAACCGGCCCCAAACAGAATAGGGGCGGGGCCGTGAACCAATTTTAAAAACCCATGGAGAACTATTGACCAATCAGAATCAAAAACCGGGAAAAGATTTAAAAAACAGTAAAAAACCGAAAAGAGCGATTTGGCTGAAACCCAGCGGGGGCTTGGCCTTTTCTCGGCCCAATTTTAAATAAAGGGGCGACAAAGGGGCCCATTATAGCCCATGGAGAAGTTTGAAACCCAAACAAAAAAACAAAAGGGGGGACAAAATTTTAAAATACAGTAAAAAAGCTGAAAAGACCCCGGGTTGGTTGACCAGCGGGGCTTGGGGTATCCCAAACCAATAAGCCGACTACTTCTTTTTCCCCTTGGGAGCTATGGAGAGAATGGGGGCAAATCAATCTCGGCTCTCAAACGCTGTGCGGCAAAAGGAAAATATGAATAAAAGACATTTTTTTTAATGTAAAATATTCCTGAAAAAAAGCTCAAAAATTCTATAAACCCCTAAATCAATTTAATCCCAAAAAAACGCGGGTTTTTCGCCGAGATCCGGGGCCCCCAAATTGGGGGGAAATTTCAATAGAGAAATTTCCGGAAATACAGTAATTCAAATTCTGTAAGCAAATTTTCATTGGTCAGGGATAAACCGCCAATCAGAAATAGGGGCGACAAAAACCCATTATAAGCCCATGGAGGAGAATTTTCCAATCAGAATAGGGGGACAAAGACCCATTATAAGCTAAGGAGGAGAATTGACCAATCAGAATAGGAGCGACAAAGACCCATTATAAGCTTTAAAAAAAGGAGGGAAAAAAAAGAAATTTACCAATCAAAAAAGGAGCGACAGGGACCCATTCTAACCTTGGGGGAAAAAATTTGACCAAACTTTTTTCCCAAAAGGGGGGACATTTAAAATACAGTAAAAAGGCAGAAAAGAGCTGGGTTGTTTTAAGGGGGGGCGGGCCCCAACAGCTTAGCCAATCAAAGGGGGCCCCCGGGTACTTTCTCTTAGAGTTCTATGGGGAAAAGAAAATTTCCCACGAGCTCTGTGATTGGCAAGTTTAAAAAAAGGGGCCGGGTTATTTTGGGCCAATGGGAAGAGCGAGCAAAGCTCCTATGGGGTTTTTTTAAAAAGCCCAAACTGAAATAAAACTGTACATGGGGGCCCAAATCAAATAAAAATAGTGCCGAAGTTGTCCCCATGTTGGGATATAAAATGAAAATAATATGGGGGAAATATAAAAAAGAATAAATTAAAAAAAAAAAAAAAATTTAAAAAGGTTTTTTTTTCTTTATTTTCGTTAGGGCCCAAGGGGTCAATAGAATTGGGGGGGTAACGAAAAAAAAAGATATAAACCCGATTTTTTATTGATTTAATATTTTTTTTTTTTCCCTTACCCCCCAAAATTATTATTCAAAATTTTTTATACACATCGGGACAACTTCTGTATTCTTATCATTTAAACCGGCCAATTTCAGTTTTATTCCAGATTTCATTTGAAAACCCATAGGGGGTCCCCCCCTCTCCCATTGGTCCCCCAAAAAAACCGCCTCTCTTTTTAAAATTACCAAACCAAACCGAGCTCGCTCTGCATTTTCTTTTTCCCATAGAACTCCCATGAGAAAAATAAACTCGCGCTCTGAAATTGGCCAAGCTGGACGAACCCCCACCCTTCAACCCAAACACCCCTTTTCTGCTTTTTTTAAATGTATTTTGAACTGTCCCGCCTTTGAATATGATTTGGGCAATATTTTTCCATAGGTTAAGAATGGGTCCCGTCGCTCCTAATTTTTATTGGGCAATTTTTCCTCCATAGGTTAAATGGGCCCCTTCCCGGGTCCTAATTCCCGATTGGCTGGTTTATGCCGCCAACCAGAAGAACCCTTTAAAAAATTTGAATTACTGTATTTTCCCCGGCAATTCTCTCTTTTTGCAATTCCTTATGTAAAACCCCCAGTTCCCCGGCGACAAAACGGTTGTTAGGGGGTTTTAAAGATTTATTTTTAAGGGAAAGGGTTTAAACGCTTTTCTAAAATTTAAAGTTTTTTTCCCCTTAATAACAAATTATTTTTTTTAAAATTCCCTACCCGGTTTTTTCCCTTTTTTCCCCCCCCACGGGGGCGCTGATTGGGCCGAAAAATTGGGGATTCCGCCCATCTTTTTTCATTTTTTTTTGGAAATTACCAATTTGGGAAAGAAGGTTAACCTTTTGCCCGGGCCCCCCCTGAAATTTTGGCCCTTTTTGGGAAAAAGCCAAGTCCCCCCCCCCCCCACCCTTAAAGGGGTTCCAAAACCAAAAAAAACCGCTCTTTTTCTGAAAATTTTTTAAAAAAAGGTTTTTTTTATTTGGAGGGGAAAACTTGGCCCCCCGCCTTTTGGATTTTGGAAATTGTTTTTTTAAACCCTTTTTCCCCCCCAAATAGGCCCCCCATAATGGGTCCCTGTCCCCTCCTAATTTTGATTGGTCGAAAATTTTGCCAAGCCCCCGCTAGTCAGCCAAACAGCTTTTTTCCTGCCCCTTTTTAAATGTATTTTTTAAATTTTTTCCCCCCCCTTTTAAATTTTGATTGGTCAATAGTTCTCCATAGGTTTTAAGGGTTCAAATGTTCCCCTCCCAAAATTCCTTTAATTGGGGTTTCTGCCGAACCCCAAAGAAAAATAACTTTTCAGAATTTGAAAACTGTATTTCCCCGGGAATTTTTCCCAAAATCCTAATTCTTGATATTGCGCCGTTTTAGATTTTTTAAAAAAGTGATTTTTTTTAAAAAAAATTTTTTTTTTTTTTTGAGGTTGGGTCTTTTTTCTGATAATGGTTTTTTTCCCCTTTAAAAAAGGCGATTTTTTTTTGGAGCAAAACTCCCATGCCGCACCCCTGGAAAGCCCGAGAAATTTTTGGGTTTCGATCTTTTGTAGCTTCCTCTCATGTTCCGATCTTGGGTTCACTTTTCGCCGCCGCCGGGGCATTTTAACCCAAAAAAAACCCCAGGTCTGCCCGTCGGGAGCTGCCGAGCGTGCAATGCGCTGCAAATTTGCCGAAATTTGGATCGGGGACAATGCCCCGGGGGTTTTGACCCCCGCTCCCCCCCCCGGGAAAGGGCCCACACCTGGCCCCACCGCGCGCCCCTTTGCCCCCCCCCTTCATTCGAGGCCAGTAAAGTGAAAAACCCCGCACCTAACACTTTTCATCCCTTGTCCGACCCCGGGGATTCGGGCCCGGGGGGCCAGTTTACTCCCAAAAACACGAAAAGGGCCCCATCATAAAAATGTCCGCCCCCAAAAATTTTTTTCCAATAGGAAAAATGGGAGTTAATGCCGTAGTTTACAGCCCCAAACCCTGGGGGCCCCCAAAAAATTAAAAAAATTTAAACCCTTTTTTTTTGGGCCCCTTGAAATTGTGAAGAACAAATGTCTGTTAAAACCACATTTTTTTTCAATAGGAAACCTTTAGTATAGCGATTCATAGCAACATGCCCCCAAAAAATTTAAAAACATGACCCTTTTTTGGGCCACTTCTTGACAAATTTTGAAGAACAAATGTTTTGTTAGAAACCACATTTTTTTTAAAAAAGGACCCCGTAGTAAAAAATGCCCTTTCACACAGCATGACCCAAAAAAAAAATTTAAAAAAACTTCTCAGGCCCCTGTTAAAAAATTGGGGGGGAGAAATTTTCCACTTAGAAGCCACATTTCTATTCCAAAGTACCATGATTATAGCTGTATCTCCCAGCACCATGACCCCAAAACCATTGACAGTGTGAAAAATTTGAAAGATGAAGTGAGTAAATGGAATACGGTGTTTTCATGAAACCTTGTACAATTGGTGTCTTTTATAGTCTCCTCACCTTTTGGGAACTAAGAATAAAAATTGCAGTAAGAAATGATCATTTTAAAAAATTTTTTTTCGAAGAGAACATTTCTGTTTGAGGAGGAATGTGAAGTAGACGGCAACTAATCGGTGACCTCGGCAATTGGGGCCACAACATCATCAGAGATCATGCCTGATTCTCTGATGAAAGTCAAACGATCAACATTATCTGTGGAAAGCTGGATACGTTTGTCTGTAATGGCTCTTCCAGCTGTGCTGAAGGTCTGCTCAGATATGACGCTGGCTGCTGGGCAGGACACCTCTATGGTGTGGCCAGCGAGCTTGGGCCATTCATCCATTTTGGATACCCAGAAGTCAATTGGGTCCGGAACATATCTAAAAACATCGGTGTTGAGACGCAGATAATCGGGCACCATGATCTTAAAGGGCCGGTCCTGTGTGTTCGTATATGTGCCTGCATTAAAATGCTGGTCAGGTGGTAAAAAAGATTGCCAGAGGTAAACCCATTAGTTCCACATGCGCTGCCGCAGTTACTGGAACTTATTTCTGTCAGTTATGACGTTGTTCAGCGTGACATTTAAAAACGGAAGCAGACGCAACAGATGTCTCCAGTTGATCAATCAGCACGGTCTCCAATTCCTGCATTTTACTCTCTATTTGGGTGGGTGGAAGGAAAGTGCTGAGTTTTGTACCGCGGATCGAGGAGGGTGGCCACCTAGTAACTGTTGTTCATTTTGATGGCCTTAATGCTAGGATCATGTGTGAGGAAATGGAGCATCCAAGCACTCATGTGAGAGATGGAGCCTTGATTTCCCAAGCCTCTGGGTCGAGGGGCACTAGCAAACTGATCTTCCTCATCTTCCTTCTCCGCCTCAAATCTGTGCCAACCTCTTTCTAAGGCAGGGACATCTGTGACGTCGGTGTCCAGGAATACCTCTTTCCTCCTCCTCCGCTTCCTCCGGCACAACTTCAACACAGCCCTGACTTGCCTCAGATGATGCACCCTGAGAGCTGAGGCGCCCCTCTGGACCACTGCCTGATGAAAACCGATAAAATTGTGAAACTGTCGGGCCTTCTGGATTCGACGGAGAGAAAGGCTCCGTTTTCCGCATCTGTGTCCGTCTCCTCCTCCGTCGCTGGTGGGACCTGATGTTCAGAGTGTCCAACGATCGTTTTTCCAACTAAGATCACCATAATGGTCATGCTGACAGGGCATTGTCCGCACTGACCATTTTGGTGGCTTTTTCAAAACTGGCAAGGATGGTGCAGAGCTCTTTCACCTGCCTCCACTCTCGGTGGCTCAACACCCCGAGGTCCGCACCGCTGCTTTTCAGGCCATGTTCACTTCGTACTGCGTAATGGGATTGCGCTGCTGCCAAATCGCTGGAGCATGTGGGGGTGGAATTCCAGCGTGTTTGCCACGTCAACAATAAGACAGTGACGGGGAGGCCGAGCTGACCTGCAACGCAGCCAGGCGGGTGATGAAGAAGGGTGCGAACGGCGGAAAGTGTGAGCTCAGCCCTCGAGCCTTCCTCAGCAGGCATCCAGACCCGGGTAGCGCTTTAGAAATTTCATGGACGAAAAGGGTTCATGACATGTCCCAGGCAAGGGATGTGCTCCACCCTTTACCGATCCTAAGGGGGGCCCAAAGCAGATTTCGACCGTTATCGCTTTACCACCTTCCTGGCACAAGGTTCTGGTCACCCAGCCAGCGCTCGGTCTCATTGCGAAGAGCCGTCACAAGCTCCTGACCTGTGGTTGACGGTCTCCAGACAGATTAATTTCAACACGCCTGGTTCCCATGGGCACGTGATGCCAAACCCGAGGACTTTGGGCGAAAGAACCCTGCCCCCATCCCTGTGGTTTTGAAGAGCGGCGCGCAGAGCCTGAGAGCCACCGTTACCACCCGAGACATCCACCCAGCTCACCCAGTGAGCTGTCACCCGAAAATTAGCGGGCCTTGGTCGTGCTTAACTAATCCATGTATCGGTGGTCAGATGGACTTTGCCGGACACAAATGCAGACAATGCGCTTGAAATTTTTAGATGACACGTGCTGGCCAGGGAGGAACGGCTTTTTTTGAAAAAAAATGCCTGCTCGGCAATCTGTATTGGGGGCAGGCAAGGGCCATGACTGGCGGAACCCATCTGTGTTCCCACCAGACCCGAAAGGCAACATTTCCAAGGCCAAAAGCCTGGAAAAACCGACATTCAGGCTTTTGGCTTTGGATAGTTTGGGTTAAAGTGTTTCTTCGCTCCCAAAACCCGGTAGACAGACTGGCGCTGTACGAGTGCAGGTCGTCAAACTGATGGAAGGAGAAGGGGTAGGATGTTTCTCTGGTGGTGCTGGTGTTACTCGGGCGACGTGGAGGCTGAAGCGGAAAAGGGTGATCCCTGATCATGACTCTGAGAGACATGGGCAGCTGAGGAACGGTTGGTTGGTGGCAGAGGGGGAGGAGGCGGAGACAGAGGTGTGACAGTGGTTGGAAGCCCGGACGGTGTAGCCTTTTTTGGCCAAATGTTCCCTCCATTTCAACTCATGCATTCGCTAGACATGTTTTGGGGGTGGTTTAAAAACCCTAAGATTCTTCCCTCTTGCTGATGGTTTTTCGGCAAAGGCGGGGATATGACATTTGCAGGGTGAATCAGGGCTTGCTCAAAAAAAAGGGCCCCGGCTTGAGAGATCCCGGGGCCCTTTTTGACAGCGAATAAACGCCGGGGCCCCGGGGTTTCCGCTGATCGTGGCTGGTGGAATTTCTTCCGCCCCGGGCTTGGCCCCCCCGGAAACCCCCCCTCCCCCACCCCCGGGTTTTAAAGACGGGACCCCGTAACCCCCCGCCCTACCCCAAAACGGCTTTCCCCCTTGTCCCAAATGATGAAGCCCCCTCGCCCCGCATAAATTTTGCCGTAAACCAACCCCCCTTAGTCCGTTTCCCTAAAGTTTCTTTTATCATCCTATAACACAGGGAATTCCTCCGTCCTGACATTTTTACCCAGGGAGCTGGCGGGCTACAAGAAAAAGGCACCCCCCCCCCCCGCAAGCGTTGGGCCCTCCGCCCCGGGGTTTTTGCCCATTTACCGGCTTCCTTCTCCTCCTCTGATTTGGGATCAGGGTTGGGGATCAAAGCAGAAAAATCTTCCTCTTTGGCCTCTTAAACTTTTTGAAAAACCTTTGCCCCAAACCCCATTTTGTCATCAAAAAGGTCTTCAGAAATGGATTATCCACAAATGGTGGGTTTCAGGGAAAGGGCATTTGGGTGTTTTGCTTATGGTTTTGGGGGATTTATGACGATGATGATGACGACAAATTTTTGGCCCTGACTGGGAGGGGCGGGAGGTAAGGGCTGCGGATCAGGTTGTTTTCCCCCTGAAAAACAGATTTGGGGATCTGTTCGTTTTAATGAGATTCACAGGGGCCCCGAAAAAAGCGATGACAGG
>JAODAL010021918.1:0-65904 GCA_025379985.1 Phyllomedusa bahiana
GATAACTCAAAAAAAAAAAAAAAAAACGAAGAAAAATAAACATGAAAACAATGAATCAGTGCAAGTATAAAAAAAAAGCTTACAGAGTACTGTCTGTACTAGATACAATTGTATCAAAAATTAAGTTAATTTCAGGTTTCAACCATTGATTCTTTTCCCCCCTAAAGGCAAAGGTAATGTTGGGGTAGACATCAAAGCAAAACAAACCCCAAAAAAAAGGAAGTACACCAACGGTCGCAAGAAATAATTACAAAGCAAATCAAAACTAAAAAGATTTGCTGCTAGATGATTCAGAGAATGGACAGCAAAGACGATGGTGACAGGAGCTCAGGTGGTGGAGATTCCACATGTGACTTCAATTGGGAAGCAAGACAATAATAATGATAACTAACCCTAAGGCTAGGACCACACAGCATAGGACAAAAAAACTCATTGAAAACCAAAATCTAAAAAACACTTTGAACATGAGTATTTTGTCAGTTTTTTATCCAAAGCAGTTGGGTTTCCGACAAGTTTTTGGGGTGGTTTTTAGTTTTTTGTTTAGGTTTTGGCATGGTTTTATGGGCAGTTTTTTCAAGCAGTCTATATAAAAAATTTCCCCATAAGATTTTCGAGGTTTCTAAATCAAAAAACCCACAGAAAATTGAGGGAAAAACCTGTGCGTGTAGACTACTATAGACTTCAAAGTTTTTTTTCGGGGGCCCCGGCAGAATACGACATGTTTCTAAAACCTTAAAACTTTGAAAACTGACCGGAAAAAAAAAGACCCCTTTTTAGACTACAGTTGTTTTTTTATTTAAAGTTATGTGAAAATTCCCCGCAGATTTTCAGGGGTTTTAAAAAAAACCACCGAAAATCTGATGGAAAACCTGTGCTGTGTAGACATAGCCTGTCTCTAAATGTTTCCCTAAACATAGCCCTACTGTTGTCCCTGACACCAGAACTTCTATCCCTGAAACTTGACCCTGAGGTTGTCCCCTAAAATGCCCTTTAACAAACCTATCAAACAGCTCTAAGCCCCTGGGGACCCCTTTGGGCAGAGCACAACAGGAACTACACAAACAACAAACTGATATTCACAAGGACTACAAAACTCAAGAACTTGACCTACCAAGACATACACAAGAAACAACAATACCAAAACTTGACATACCCGTCAAGACTGCAATAAACTAGAACTAGACATCTCAAACTAGCAAGAGACTTTACAGTATACTCTGCAATCTGGCTGCCAAACTGAGAGAATTTTATAAAGACCAGAACTTGCCATTTGTCAAACAAGTTCCAGGTGGACGGGCAGGACAGACTGACATACAAAGATCCTGAAGACAGGAAAAGAAGACAGGCATAACATTGAAGTTCTCTATTGGTCTTATAAAAAGAAGACAAAATGGCAGGAGAAGTCCTGTCATTCATAACACAAAAGGAGATCTTGACAGTGTTTTGGAACTGAAAGCCAGCTGTATTCGAAAGTTGCCCAATATTTTATTACAGCAGTAGTCTCCAATCTGTGGATCTCCAGCTGCTTCAAAACTGTAACCTCCAATATGTGGATGTTGGGACATGTAGTTTCACAGAAGCAGGAGATCCACAGGTTATCAACCATTGCATTATAGAATGATAAAAGCTTTTTGCCCCCGGGGTTTAAAAAATATTCTCCTCTGATCAAAACCATGGATTATGCTAGTTTGGCAGTACAGTTCCATTAAAATTAATGGGCTGACCTGCAAGACCTCAAACAACCTGGGACAGGTATGAATCTGCTTTTGGAAAAAAGCAGCCATAGTCTAATCTTGGAGAACCCATTTAAGATTTGCAACCAATTTTCAAAAGTAGTAATAGTATACAAGAACTTTGATGGTGCAGAAGTGTGGTGATCTCCAAATCTTTGATACTTACCAGGTCAGCTTTGTTGCTTATCGATAAGACTCTAACTTCTGAGAACTGCTTAAACATCCCCTTTAAATTGACTACGATGATTGAAGCCAAAATGGCCTAAAATAACGGTAGAGAACAATAAGATAAATTATAATGCGAAAGATTTGTGTGGATAGTTTCATGAATAACCTGATATTAGGTGATGTCTAATTGTAAACCCTAAAATCTGCTGTGAGGCACCTCCTCTTACTGCTGAAGAGAACATGTTTAATGAAGTCCTGTGGATATTCCTGACGTCTGTTTTAGTGAATCTTTGTGTTCCCTGTAAAATAACAACTCTGAAGCATTTTCTTTTAAAGCTCTGTATTATGCTGTTCCTCTGTTACTCCTTTTAGTCTATTATTGAATCTGTCAACTCGGTGTTGCCAAACAGGTAGACATGATCCAATCAGTGTGCAGGAATACACCTTTGAAAACTGGATTGAGAACATCCATGTGACTGATTCAGAAATACATTTCTAGAAGAAATAATAGAGGAACAGCACAACAGTTGCAAGAAAAATGCTCCAAAATTGTTGTTTTATGGAGAACACAAGTTTTTAAATAAAATCTCTCAGGTATGGCACTGTCTCTGCTATGCTGTTTTGGGAGTTTGCGTCACCCCGCCTGGAGAGAAGGAAAAGGGGTTGGAGGGCTGTCCTGATATCTAAAAGAAATCTCTTTTTAACCAAAACCACCGAAGGGAAAAGCTTTTTGTAGAGAAAATTTTTGTTTTTGCCTTTTTTTGGGCCTTTTTTTTTCCCTTTTTTAACGAAAAAAGAAAAAAACCTTTTTTTAAAAAACCTTTTACAAAAAGGGCCTTTTTGTTTTGTTTTCGTGCCCTTAACCCCTTTTAAGGAAAAAATTTCCTTTCCTGTTTAAAAACCCATTCCCCCCACCACCACCTCTTTCCATTATGAAAAGAAGGGGCCCCCCAAAAATGAAAAAACTTGTTTGTAGATAAAAAAAATCTTTCTTGTTTCTTTTCTAGCCTTTTCTGTCCCCTTGTTTCTTTTTACAACGCTCACTCGGTCATAAATCACTAAAGGAATCTTGTAGAGAAGACTCCTGCTTCACTGAGATCTTAGGTTAAAGCTGCCCACAGAATTCTGTAGAGAGGGGAGGAAAGGCATAAAAAAAAGAGTGGTGCTAGCTGTCTAATGAGTATTTTATCTCACCTCAGTGCTAGATTCACAACTACACTGCTCCTTACTGCTGTGTAATGTACTCCATGCTGCTGCTTGTGTGTGAGTCTCACCACTTTTACTTCCGGCCCTTCCTCTCATACTTTATTCAAATATACTGTCAAAAAAAGAACAACTAGGTTCATGTGGTAGCATTGAGCCTCTGCTCCGTCCAACCCAGAATTTTCCCCTTCATCAGCTTCCTCCGAGAAAAGTTATGACCCATACTCTACACACATTTCCATAGTTATGACCCACACATTTCTTATGTAAGTTGATGGCGTATTTACCTTTGGTAAGCTTTGAAAAAGTTCCCCAACTCGTAATATGATGATGAAGGTGACAAAAGACGCTATAGCACCGGCTATCTAGACATATTTAATAAAAGATAAAGAGAATTAAGACCCAGTTAAAGATATTATATACTAAAGTGCTGATCAGCAACCTGAGGCTTTCCAGCTGTTGCAAAATTATCACTCCCAACATATCCTGACTGTTAGTGCTTACTGGGAGTTGTAAATTTATATAAGATGTAAAGTCGCTGATTAATGATATAAAATAGTGGCCATATGAGTTGACACATAGTTTTCCAAGATATTGGGACAGATACACTGATCAGCCATAGCAACCAAATCTCCAAATCTCCTGCTAATATTATATAGGTTCCCCTTTTGTTGCCAAAGAGTTCTGACCCACTGAGCCATGAACTCCACCAAACATCTGAAGGTGCAATGTGGTACCTGGCACCATAAAGTTAGCAGCATATCCTTCATAGATTGGACTTTTTAACAGCTTGTCAACACTAATAAATGTGGCGATTTTCAAGACTTTCTAGTCTAACTGTACACAGTCTAGCAGTTAGGCGGTAGTGATACAGTGGGGAAAAAGTATCTAGTCAGCCACCAATTGTGCAAGTTCTCCCACTTAAAAGAGAGGCCTGTAATTGATGTCATACGTAGACCTCAACTATGAGAGATAAAATGAGAAAACAAATCCTGAAAATCACATTGTTGATTTAAAATTTAATTTGAAAAATTATGGGGGAAAAATTTAAGTATTTGGTCAGTTACAAACAAGCAAAAATTTTCTGGTTAAAAGGGACCGTAACTTCTTTTTTTAAGAGGTTTTTTTTCCTCGCCCCTTTTCACCCCATTATATTAATAGCACCTTTTTTGGACTTTTTTCAGTTTAAAAGACCCCTGCCCTTAAACCTTTAAAAACAGTCAAACTAAAAAACTCCAAAAAGGTGAAGCCCCAAAGCCTGTCGAAAGACCCAGAAAAAAAAATTGTTGCCCTTTCACCACAGTTGGTGTGAAGAAATCAACCAGGACGACTATCTATTTACAGGGAAAGAATAAAAATGGGGCCCTGTATTTGAGATTTTTAATGCAAACCCCCCCCATCATTTAAGGGTATTGAAGGGTGAAACCCTGGGTCTGTCTTTCAGCATGGGAATTTATCCCAAGCACACCCCCAGGGCAATTTAAGGGGGTGGCTTTGTAAGAAAGGGTTTTTTGGTCCTGAGGGCCTAGCCAGTCTCCCCAAAACTCAATCCCATTTGGGAAAAAATTTGGAGGGAGGGTTTAAAAATCTGTGTTGGGCCCCGTTTTAGCCCCAAAAAAATCATTTCTTTTAGAGGGATCATGGAGGGGAAAGGGCAAATTACCAAAAAAAAGTGTGTGCCAACCTTGTGAAGGGGCTTCAGAAAACGTTTGACCTTGTCATTTTCCAACAAAAAAAATATAACAAAATATTGAGTTTAACTTTTGTTATTGGGCCCCAAAAACTTTTTTTCCACCTAATTTGCAAAAAATTTTTTTTTCCAAATTTAGGGCAATGTGATTTTCGGGATTTGGTTTCTCCTTTTTTCTATCATAGTTGGGATTAAAACCTTTTTGTCAATTACAGGATTTTTTCTCCCTCTTTTTTTAAAAGGGGAGAACTTGCACAATTGGTGGCTGACTAAATACTTTTTTCCCCACTGTAAATGTGACCCCGTTATCTTTAAGAACTGACTGTTCAAATGCTGCCTAACTTATCCAAACTCTGGACAGATGCCATCGTCACAAGAAAATGTTATTTACGTTGCCAGTTTTAAAGTTATCGTTGATCAGTATAGATCAGGCATCCTCAAACTGCGGCCCTCCCAGCTGTCGGGAAACTACAACTCCCATCATGCCCACTGTTATAGATTATATCAATGCAATGTGGGAATTGTAGTTTCCCAACAGCTGGAGGGCCGCAGTTTGAGGATGCCTGGTATAGATGATTAGATAACACACCTGGGTGTTTCCTCCAGTACTTTCTTGGACCAAAGACCTTTCCACAGAAGCACTAACTGGGAAACACTGGAAAAAGCTGCCAATCATGTTACTGAAGCCAATAGCAATGAGCTCCTGTAAGAGAACACAAGGTTACCAACAGCACAGCCCAAGTTCCTCACACATTATATTTTTTACTTTACTATAATGTCAGAATGTGTGACCACTATAGAAAGTGACCTTTGACGCTGACCATATATAAATACTTGCCAGTAGTCAAGATTTTTGTGGAACTGTCCCAAGAGCTGGATAGCAAATAGGAACAAATTTTCATTAATGTGTATGACATGGCTGTATCTCTGAATCCAACCCAGCGGTTATCAGCCAAAACTGGTGAGCAAGAAGCAAGGGGTCAGATGGAAGTGAGTTCCACAAGATTAACCCCTTAAGGTCTAAACCTGTTCTGGACTTAAGGAGCAGGCCCTATTATTCAAATCTGACATTTGTCACTTTATCTGGAAATAACTTTTTAATGGTTTAACCATTACTGTGGTGCGTTAACTAACAAGGCACCGTGATGTACAGAAAAGTCAAGGTGTGTTAGGCTATGTCTACACAGCACAGGATTACAGTCAGATTTTTAAGCGGATTCAGTATATAGAATCTGAAAAAATCAGACTGTAATCCTGTGCCAATAGCCCACAATAGAAAAGCACGGATTTGCTACTGTGGGATTTGTAAACCGCCGGCCCTCCGACCCAAGATAGCACATGTTCTATCTTCCGTCGGGTTCCCGTACAGTCAATGTACTGGGCTGGCAGAAGATCCGAATACTGACCACAGTTTTTTGCGCAAATCCGCACCAAAAAACGCAGTGTGACATGTTAAAATGCTGTTGGATTTTGGACAGCATTTTAACATTTGCTGTGTAGACATAGCTTTAAAGGGGTTTTGCCATGAAGTAAAATTGATGTGGGAAGCTTGCTAATTACATAATAAACATTTTCACCATTCATCATTATTAAAAATTCTGCACCGTTTTTGTTCTAGCTGTTCCTTTAGCGAGTCATTATTTACAGCTCGTCTCCAGGGGATACGACCAGGGCTGAGAGCTCCTCAGCCCTGGTCGTACATGCTCCGACATCTCCTCTCCTCTCATGCATCTACTGAGTGTTCAGACCCCAGGTGCTATCATTCTACTCCTGTCCTCTGTACTCCTTAGTAATTAGTCAGACAGCACAAATAAATTAAAAAGAAGAAACCTTAATGAGGTATGTGCATTGATAAAGAGAAAAAAAAAATACACAGCTTTGGTTCCTGCTGGGATTTGAACCTAGGACCCTTCTGCTGTGAGGCAAAAGTTCTACCTCTGAGCTACATTGTAGCTACTCGCAGCTCTATACATAAACAGACCTTTGTTTGACTAGAGAGAGGAAAGACATGGTGATGTCATCCTGCTGAGTCACATGATATGCAATACAAACAAATCACACACACTCCCTTCTGAGCACACAGAGCTGAAGAGCTGGATGCAGGAGGTATAAAATGAGATTGTGGCAAAACCCCTTTAAAGAGAACCTGTCACATCAGTTATGCCTCCATTGCTGAGGACAGCACAACCTAGTGACAGACATGCTGTTTCCAGCACTGTTTCCCTTATTCTGTAAGATGCTGTAGTTTCAGAGCATCTAATGCTCAAATCTGGCAGTTTGCAGTCAGAAAAGAGTCCAGCTTATTGATAAGCAGGTCTTAGCTCCACCCACACAAGGCTAGCCCCGCCTACCTGACAGTTATTCACCGAATCAAAGTAATAGATCAATCAGTTATGAGGTGGGTGTGGCTAGCCTCAGGTGGGCGGATCATGAATTAAACTGACTCTTTTCTGGCTGAAAACTGCAGATTTGAGCATTAAATACTCTAAAACTACAGCATCTTACAGAATAAGGGACACAGCGCTGGAAACAGCATGTCTGTCACTAGCTTGTCCTCAGCAAGGGTGGCATAACCTGTGTGACAGATTCGCTTTAAGGGGCTAAAGGATTGCTGTCTGAGACATTTTTGGCATATCAACAGGAAATGGTTTAAGTGAGAGATGCAGTTGGCCCCTATCATCTATGGACTGGCATCTATCACTAAAACATCCGCCTGTCCGTCTCTTTGCTGTGGCTGCAAAAAATAGAGAGGTGACCATACAAGTACAGCTCTCTCCTTTTACTGCAATGAGTATTCCAAGTACGGCAGGGCACCCACGCTCAGTTGTACTTAGAACTCTCATAGAGGAAAAACAGAAAAAGCCAGGCATGTATGACCAACTTTGTTCTGTACAACTGCAGCACAGAGGAAGATGGTGACCCATTCTATGGGTGCTTTCACACACAGATGCATTTTTTATGCAGCAGTGTACAGCATTAATTGCTGTACATTGCTGCACAAAAAACGCATCAAAAACGTACCCAAAAAAATGCACTGTGTGAAAGCACCCTAAATCTTCGTGTGGGTTTTATTTGTGGGCATGCACTCATTGAAAACTTATAGCATATCCTGTTGATATATAATAAATGTCTGAGATGGGAATACCCCTTGAAATTCTGTCTGTGTAATCCTGCTGTACATCAGCTTCTATATGACTCCAAAATCCACAGCTGTGACCTCAGCATTTTGCCTGATAATAACTACAACTCCCACTGGGAGTGTCCCTTATCCCAGTGGGATATATATTTGAAAAATAAGGATCATAATCCTTCGGGTGCTTTCACACGGAGCGATTCTGTGTGTTTTTGGATGCATTTTTTTGTGCAGAAATATACAGCATTAATTGCTGTGCCTTTCTGCACAAGAAACGCATCCAAAAACGCACCAAGAAAAGCGTACTTAAAAACAAATCCCAATACATATTTAACAATGTTCACATGTGATTACATTGATTTCATGTAAAATACGTATCATCGTTCAGACGATGCATATTTTGCATATGTTTTTGCACTGCGTTAAACAGATGTGTTAAAAAAGTAGACATGTCAGTTATTGATCTGTTTCACGCATTGAAAAGCCCATAGAAACAATAGGGATACATGTTTGCAGTGCAGAAAACGTATCCAAATAAGCACCACACTTTGACGCAATACATTTTACATATTGAAAAAACTTATCTATATACCCTTACCCAGGATCCTGATCTACAGTTGATTACATCTATGATTAATTCAAATTGGTAACATATCCTTACCTGGTTGCTGTCAACTTTGTATCCATGCTTAGAGGCAAACACTTTCCCCAAAGAAATCGTTATGGCATAGCCAACCACAGCAATGGCAAAGGCGTTTCCAACAATGTTTGCAAGCAGGCTGAAGTCAGGTAACATTGGGACCTTCAAGCTATAGGAGGCAATATGATAGAGTGCTATTTCAAATGAATACCGATAAGCAATTTGCAGCTTGAGATATTGTACCATTAGTTAAAATTGTGTGCTGATTAATTTCACAATAGATCTTTACATTACAGGTTTACATTACAGAGGTCATAATTCCTTGTATAGACAGATTTAAATGATAAAATATATTTGTCAGCAGTAACCGTAATGCAGACTTTCAGAGTTTACTGTAAGATTAATGCAAAGAGCACCCCTAGAGATAGGTTATGAGTTTATGATTTAGAAAGTTAATCTGTTTTCCTTTAGTCCTATTAAGAGCATAATACTGGGTATTTCTTCACTCTGCAGACTTATAAGACAGATGGAACTGTTGGTGAATAGAGTACCATACAAATTAGACCCTTAAATTCATCTCCGCATGTCATGTCTATGTTCAGACTGTGTAATAGAGAGGGAGTCTTGGGCTACTGATGGGAAACTTCCCTTATCTCCCAGTCAGCAGCACAATAATGGGGATATATAACAAAAAATCACCTTGTGAGGGACATCTTGCCCAGACCTCAAAACAAAGCACCTAAACAGGGTCTCTTCCGAGGATCTTTCCAAAATCCTATAATGCCTTATAAAGGTATTCAGAAATGACCATGGGGCTGCATTACAAATCTGCTTAATGGTTATTAAGGGCAACATGTATGATCTAGGCGCAAAGAGACCAGTTTTAAATAGCTTTAACACCTTAAGGACCCGGCGTTTTTTGTTGTTGACACGTTTGTTTTTCCCTCCTTGCCTTCCCAGAGCCATAACTTTTTTATTTTTCCACCTACATAGACATATGAGGGCTTTTATTTTGCGGGACAAGATGTACTTTCTAATGGTGTCATTCACCGTATCATAGAATATACTGGGAAACTGCAAAAAAAATTCCAAGTGGGACAAATTGTGAAAGAAACCTTACTTCCGCCATGTTTGTGGGTGTTTTGCTTTTACGGCGTTCAATCTTTGGTAAATATAATGTGCTATCTGTATTCTACAGGTTGTTACGCATCCGGCAATACCAAACATATAGGGTTTCCGCTATGTTTTGGTACCGTAAAGAAATTCCAAACATTTTCTATTTTTTAAATTTGCGCCGCGGCGCCAGTTTGTGCAATCAATAGAATCAATAAGGGTGTACTTTTTATTGCTAGCCGTTTGGAATGCATGCGACTTTTTTGATCACTTTTATTCCATTTTTTAAGTGACGTAAAATGACCAAAAAACGCAATTTTGCCCTTTGGATTTTTTTTTTTCTCTCCGGTGTTCAGCGTACGGGATAAATAATGTTATATTTTTATATATCGGACTTTTTCGGACGCAGCGATACCAAATATGTGTAACTTTTTTATTATTTTATTTTTATTTGTAAAATTGGGAAAGGGGGGTGATTTGAACTTTTAATACTTTTTTTTGTACTTTAAAACTTTATTTCTTTTTTTTTTTTACTTTAACATTAAATCCCCCTATGGTGCTTGACCACTAGGGGGAACGATAGTTAATACAGTCTAATGCATTGTATAGACAATGCATTAGACTGTACCAAGATGGCGGTTTCCCCACTTCCTGCCTGCGGCCGGAAGTGGGGCAAACCAGGATTTGGCAGTGATGGAGGCCTTCACAAGGTTCCCCACTGCCATGTCCAGGCGTCGGATCGCTGCAGGTATGCTGCGGGGACGCCGATTGCCCTGAAGATCGGTGCGCGGCACTGATCTTCATTCATTTCGACGACGTGGCCATCTTTGCCATGGCGTCTAAGGGGTTAAACAACCCGGGCGGGCGACGCTGCCTGCTCGCGCTGTACCGGCCTGGTGTTAGCTGCGATCAGCCGCTAACACCCGGCGGCTGTACGGGGGGGGGTCGCAGAGCGATCCTCCTGCAAAGCCCCTTACCGATCCTGGGACGTACTCATACGTCCAGGGTCCTTAAGGGGTTACAGCAGTGTAGAATATGTCAGAATGTATGAACCTGTTCTACTGCTACTGTTCTACTGTTCTAAGGCGCAATGTAGTGCCAATACGACAACTCAGACTCAGGATAACCACTTTTAACTTGGTCTGGCTGTTCCAGCAGTAATGCGACTAGTTTTGCCGTTCTCCAGTCATAAATGTGTAGAATCATACGGTTGTGGTGCGACACGTCTCTAGAATAAAACACATGGAAATCTCCAAAGAAGCATTTTATGCTATCTACAATATATGAAAAAACTTTGAGATTCTTGGTCCGCATGTTTTTGGCCAAAAAATGCTCAAGCCACCCCCCGGCTTACAACGGGATCTCAGTTGGGTGGTCCTACTCTATATTATCTCTCACCTGGGTCAACTTCAGACCTCTCACTGTGCCAAACGGCCTCCAAAATGCAGAGAGAAAAATAAAAAAAAGCACCAACCTTTCAAAGCCTAGTGCATTGATATAACAGCCTGTGGAGGTGGGCGGGTGCAGGAAACCAAAATGGAGGTATCTACTTCTCCTTATATAGTTTAAAAGCAAATATGTGCCAAATACAACGTATAGTTCTGCACAGAAAAACATTTTTGAAACAAACACTGCAAACCTGGGTGCCACTGGCATGGCTGCGGCACATATACATATGCACACAGTCCAATACCAGTGGCACACCACTGCAAAAAGGGCAAAAAAAACACATGGAAATCTCCAAAGAAGCATTTTATGCTATCTACAATATATGAAAAAACTTTGAGATTCTTGGTCTGCATGTTTTTGGCTGTTTTTGCAGTGGTGTGCCACTGGTATTGGACTGTGTGCATATGTATATGTGCCGCAGCCATGCCAGTGGCAACCAGGTTCGCAGTGTTTTTTTCAAAAATGTTTTTCTGTGCAGAACTATACATTGTATTTGGCACATATTTGCTTTTAAACTATATAAGGGAAGTAGATACCTCCATTTTGATTTCCTGCACCCGCCCACCTCCACAGGCTGTTATATCAATGCACTAGGCTTTGAAAGGTTGCTGCTTTTTTATTTTTTCTCTCTGCAGTTTGGAGGCCATTTGGCACAGTGAGAGGTCTGAAGTTGACCCAGGTGAGAGATAATATAGAGTAGGACGACCCAACTGAGATCCCGTTGTAAGCCGGGGGTGGCTTGAGCATTTTTTGGCCAAAAACATGCGGACCAAGAATCTCAAAGTTTTTTCATATATTGCAGACGTCTCTAGAATGACCCCACATCTTAGTAGCATTACAAAGTGCCGCAGGCGCCGCTAAATGCGCCTATTTGTGGAGTGCGCCTGCTCATAAACCTAGAGAACAGGGCTGTGACAGTTTTTGGGCAGAAAGGACACCAGAATACTGCCGCAGTCCTACATGACTTTTCCAGCCTAGGAGACTGGTAGTGCTCTGGTACTGTGTCCTCTAGGACAAATGGTAGTAAGACTAGACCTACAGGTGTGTATAGAGATAGCTTCACTAATCCATCAAGATATGGAAACCTTACTGGATTTACATCCATTCTTTGATCCAGAAAAAATTATGAGGAAATTCTCATAAATACTGAGAAATCTGTAACGACGCTAGTGGACTTCAAACAACAAACGAGCCACACAGGGAAGTAAACCAGTACTCACAAGGAACAACAATACGAAGTGCATATCAATCAAAAGAAGAATAATTAGATAAAGCTAGATAATTAAGCAAACGGACAGCAGGCAAATTGTGACAAGTACACGGTTGATGGCAATTCCACATACGGGTTCAAACCAGTAACAAGAGAGTAATAGTGACAACTGACATGAGCAAACTGGACTACAGCTGTCCCTGACACCAGAACCTTTATCTCTAAATCTGACCCTAAAGCTGTCCCTCAAAAATGTCCCTAAGCTACAACTTACCCTTTGGCAGCAAGCAGCTCTAGGACTCAGAGACTCCCTTAGCAGAAAAAAAGCAGGAACTAGATAAACAAAATAGTATTCTCAAGGACTATACACTCTGGAACTTGGCCTAATAAAACTTTAACAAGAAACAACAATATACTATAACACATCTGAACTAGACAAAATATTTTAAGAAACAATAATTTGACATATCAGGACTAGACATTAGATATTGCCCAGAGTATACATGGCAGTCAGGTTGTTTAAATGATCTGTCTGCTACAGGAGGGTCAACCTGATCTCCACCTGGCCAGCCTGGTGACTCCTTTAATGGTGCAATAGCAATTTTTCATAGAATCTTTTAAATTAGAACTCACAACCACTATTTGACTACTCGTCTCTAGCTGGGGGGAGGAGAGGTTGATGCCTTATTTTTGGACTACATAAGAGCTAAGAACTTACCCGACTGCATTGAACTCTCTCAAATTGAAGGGTATCTGGCTCTATGGAAGAGACCAGAAACCTTGTACTGTGACTGTGTCAGATGTATAAACAAAAAAAGGTTATTACCAGCTTACCACTCTCATACAGACAGATTGCACGGATCATTGCGGTAGGCGGCTGAGGGATATTGGAAACAAAGGAGATACGTGATCCAGCAAGCCTTAAAATTGAAGTCTTCCTTTATTTAATAATAGTTAAAAACATGGCACATCATGATAGGTAATGGAATGCTGACATGTTTCAAGCTATTAAAAGCCTTGTGCTTGAAACATGTCAGGATCCCATCACCACATTTTTAACTATTTTTAAATAAAGGAAGACTTCAATTTTAAGGCTTGCTGGATCACGTATCTCCTTTGTGTCAGATGTACTCTATAGCCTCGCTGGGTGGGATCTGTTGTAGAGTATCCACTGTACTACAGCAAAATATATCAAATTGGGTGGATCCTTTTATGACTTTGTCTTCTTTCAAACCAACTCTACATAGTCCAAAGACTGTCTCTGCCTTTGGGGGACTCACCCCACTGCCAGAGATTCCATTAGAAGGGATCTCATATGGTAACAAGCTAAAGGAATTGCTTGTATAGAAAGGCTCATTAGCCATAAACAAACTGGAGACTATTCTCTGAGATATTGCTTGGCAGACTGAAGATGGAACATACCATGATAAATCCTCTGGATGCCTGGAGGAGTAGACATCCTTAAGTAATTTAAGTCTAACATGAATCCAAAGAAAAAGAGGCTGTGAGAGTGATGTTGGATTTCTTCCAAGTTATTAGAAAGTCTAGAATTTCAAGGCAGGACAGGCCTGTAAAGAAACCATCTCTGAAATAGACCTTACCATTCTCCAGATAGCTTTGGTACCTAGGCCTTTCTCTAAAGAGAGTACTTTCTTGAGGACTTCTTCCTGCTAGTTCCAAAATGGAGGGAATTGGAATAACCTGTGAGGAACCTTGTAGTTATGGTACAGCAAGTGAAGTCCAGTTGGTAAAGCGGCAACAGAAACAAAGATTCCAGCCAGTCTCATGTGCTGGAACTTGCCGGGTCTTAATCTATGTAACATCTTTGAGCATGCCTATTCAGTTTATATTGGAAGTTGACATTATTATTGCTAACATTATTGTTGTCCCTGATCTTCTGGGTCCTCTGTGGGAGCACGAAGTAAGATCTCCTCTGGACTAGCAAAAAGTTCTTCTTAATTGAAGGTCATCTGGCTCTCTAGAAAACATCAGGAACCTTGAACTGTAAGTCTATAGCTACACTGCATCTGACAAAAAAAGTTCAAAAGTGGCCGTTTTTTTTTTTTCGATGCACGACCGCGGTTTTTGTCACATTTTGTGCAAAAACCGCGGTCGCTTCTCATTTTTTGGATGTCGCCCATATAATTGTATTGTATGAGAAGACGGCGAGAAAACTAAAAGCGTCGAAAGATGATCGTAGAAAAGACAAGCTGTGGAGGCAACAGCTCGTCTTTTCTATTGTAGCCTATGGGGCCACACAAACTATCGTATTTTTGGCGTTTTTAAAATCCTAAAAGCACGGAAAATACGATTGTAAAGCTATGCTATTTCTGTTTCTGTATGTGGTACCACCATTTCTCCTAGGCAGCAGGCCCACTGTCTGGGGGTTATACTAGATTCTGATCTGTCCTTTACCCCATATATCAAATCCCTTGCCCGCTCCTGTCACCTGCACCTCAAGAACATCTCCAGAATCCATCCACTTCTCACCGTGGAAACAACTCAAACTCTCATTACTGCTCTTATTCTTTCTCGTAGTGACTACTTTAATTCCTTGCTTATCGGTCTGCCTCTATACAAACTCTCCCCTCTTCAATCTGTCCTAAATGCAGCAGCCAGGCTCATCTTTTTCTCCAGCAGCTATACTGATGCCTCTACCCTGTGTCAGTCACTGCACTGGTTGCCCATTCAGTACAGGATACAGTATAAACTCAGCATTCTCACTCATAAAGCTCTCCACAACGCTGCCCCCCCTACATTTCCTCCCTTGTCTCTGTCTACCACCCGACCCGCTCTCTCCGCTCTGCTGCTGATATCAGGTTACCCTCATCAATCATCCGAACCTCTCATGCCCGTCTCCAAGATTTCACACGTGCGGCACCAATTCTCAGGAATATGCTACCGCGGGCGATCAGGCACATTCACAACCCTCACAGTTTTAAGAGGGCCCTGAGAACACATCTTCTCAGTCTGGCCTACCAAGATCCCTAACTGCTATCACAAACATTTGTCACTCCCTACACTAAGGCACTCACAGGCACTTATCTGTATATAGATGTACTGTCAGAGTGGCAGTTTCACCCATTTTTCATGTAAACCACCCCCTATTTATGAAACATGGCCGGACCATTGTAAACTTGGCACTTCTTACCGTATGTTTCACCCATACACCATAATAGATTGTAAGCTCTCACGAGCAGGGCCCTCACACCTTGTGTCTCATCTGTAAGTACTTTTAATGTGTAATGTCTGTACGTTTATCCTTGAATTTGTAAAGTGCTGCGGAATATGTTGGCGCTATATAAATAAAGATTATTAATATTATTATTATGCATTGGAGACATAGCCTAAGACTACAGGCTTTGTTTCTACCTTTGCTAGCTTGTCAAAGAGACTTGCCCATCTTATCAGATAAGGTAAATTAGCTCAACTGGCTCTGATCCAGATGTCCAGATTCAGATTCTATGTTAAACAGGCTATCCTCAGATGACACATAGTCTTGTTAGGGCTTTATCCAGATAGCTGTTCTTTCCACTTAGCCCCGTTTCTAGCTGCCAGCATGGAAGACATGGCAGAAAACAGAGGAGTTGAAGACTAGGTTTACATAATGCAATGTCGTCAAGATATTATCTCTTTGCCATCCTGTATCAATGCCCTTTTGTGCTCTCCTCATTTGTGTAGAGCTTTTATAGTGTCATCAATCCAGTTTCCACCTAAGCAGCCACAGCCTGGTAACTTCTTTTCAAAGCACAATAATGTCTCTTGTCCACAGGTACTTTCAGGTTAGAACCACCCTCTCATGGCAGTACCCTCCTTCTGGGCAACCTAGCTACTCTCTCTTATACCTTAAGGGCATGAGCCATAGAAATGTTTCCTCTTGCTCCAGGGGAATTTTTTTTTGAACTGTTGGACAGCTTGCCTGGAATGAACTTCTGGTAGGTCTGAGGGAAGAACGTACCCATCTTTAATTTCATTTAAAGATGCTTTTACAAATCTCTAACTTAGATTACCACATTTTCTGGTAGAGGGAAGACTAGCAGAAGAGATTCAAAGAGAACAATTGTAGCAGCAAAATGCTATATTCATCAGGCAATGGTTTATAGCAGAGGTCCCCAACTCCAATCCTCAAAGCCCACCAACAGGTCAGGTTTTCTGGCTTTCCTTAGCATTGCACAGGTGATCTAATTATACTGCACAGGTGATTTAATGTTTGTCAGTGCATTCTGTGACATATCCTGAAAACATGACCTGTTGATGGGCCTTGAGGACTGGAGTTGGGGAACACTGGTTTATAACACTCCCAGCAGGCTAAATGGCATCTCTTGGAGGAAGACCGTCTGTGGCCAGAGGAGTCCGTTTTTCCTTCACTTTATGGTCCAACTGATTCTGAACCATTTTAGTTGGGCGATTGTGGATTACATGTCATCTGACACAGCACTCTATCACACTTCTTTTAGTCAGATAGCCTTTATATAGTATGGTGGTGCATTTAGGATTACTGTCCTGTTGAAAAACAAATGATGGTTGCACTAAGATCAATCAGATGGGATGGCATGTTGTTGCAGAATTCTGTTGTAACCATACTGGTTAAGTGTGACTTGAATTTTGAATTAATCATCAAGTATCACCAACACAGCCCTCCATATGATCATACCTCCTCCATGCTTCATGGTGGTAACCGAATGTACAAATGATACGCTCATGTTTTCTGCTGTTGGAACCAAAAATCTCATCTTTGGCTCCATCAAACTAAAGTACAGATTTCCAGTGGTCTAGTGTCCATACCTTTTTTTTGTCTTGGCCTGAGAAATTCGTTTGTTCTATTGTGGCTTAGTAGTGGCTTCTTTTCCACAATTCAACCATAAAGAACTGATTCTCACAGTTCCTGAACAGTTAGGATGGCATGTATGAACAGGGCTTACGTTCACTATATTTTTAAATGGCCCGCACACCTTTATCATGCGCATTACATAGCGCCCGTGGTACTTTGTAATGCGCCTGATTTCAGGGGTAGGGGGGGGGGGGGAATGTGGGAGGCGGGATGCACTAGAATTGTTCGAAGCTATAGATTTATAGATTCGTTATGGCATTTCTAGGCGCATTACTGCTGGAGCAGGTAAACCACTTTGAAAGTGGTTTACCTGAGCCAGAATTGACGTCTTAACGCTAGAATGCTCCTGATTTATGACCCGTAGAGCGGGTTCATAAATCAGGCACATTCTAGGCTATTTTTATACAAATGAAATTTGAGACCACATTCAACTAGGTCTGCCTGTCGGAACTGCAATGCGCCTCACTTTGCTGACCGGCATTCATGCATGCCTTGGAGTATTCGAAAGTGCCGCGTCCCGCTCCAGAACATCCACACCGTGCCCATTGCACGCCCCTTCATGTTAGACGCAGCCGAAAGTGGCGAAGCTTGCGCCTAACATCTCATCCCTGCGTCCGACAGGGGATTCGGATCGGTGAAAAAAACAGGCGCAACTCCCGATCATACATGTCGCCTTTGGTGTTTAAACGGCAAATTTCATACATGCCACCCTTAATGTTTGGATGTGTTTGGTACTTAATCTCTGTAGCATATATGTGAGCTCTAATTTAAGGTACTGTTAATTTTTGTTTTTTGAGGCTGGTAGCTCTAATGAGCTTATCATTTCCAGTAGGGGTAACTCTTGATCTTTCTTTCCCTGCGTGGTACTCCTGAGAGACAGTTTTATTATAGCGTTGAATGGTTTTCAAGACTGCACTTAAGGATAGCTTCAAAGCTATTGAAATTTTTTGGATTGACTGACCCTCATGCATTAAAGTAGTGATGAATTGTTGTTTCTCTTTACTTAGTTAAGTGGTTTTTGCCATAATGTTTATTAGAACAGACTCTAAGCCAGGCATCCTCGAACTGCGGCCCTCCAGCTGTTGGGAAACTCCAACTTCCATCATGCATTTATATAATCTATAACAGTGGGAATGATGGGAGTTGAGTTTCCCAACAGCTGGAGGGCCATAGTTTGAGGATGCCTGCTCTAAACACTGGAGCTGTGTGCCATCCTTTCTCTGCACAACACCACTGATGGTCTCAAACACATTATGACGGTAAGAAATTCCATAAATTAACTCTTGATAAGGCTTACCTATTATTTAAAAACTTCCCAAGTGTACTACCACATAACGCTGATTGAGAGAATGCCAAGAGTTTTTAAAGCTGTCATCAAAGCTACTTTAAAGAAAATAAAATGTGAAAAACAGTCTTGTTTGTCTTACACTTTTTTTTAGTCCATAATTCCTTCAGTTTTCATTCATAGTTACTATATATTTAATATGATTCTACAATGTAGAAAAAAATTGAGGATAAAAAGATGTCCAAACTGGTACTATACATCTGAAAAACACACATATATACAAAATTGTAACTACAATAAATAGAAAAAAACACCGTAAGTACACTTAGGCCCTGTTCACGCAACGGATTTGGCTGCGGTTTCCGCGGCCAAAACCGCAGGCAAATCGCGCCTAGTTTATTAACATGGTTTCCTATTGGAAACCGCGTTAATATTCACACGCCGCGGATTTGGGTTTGGGACAGGGAATGCTCTGCGCGGCGGCCGCGCGGTGCTGCCGGGGACGTCGCCGCGGGTGTCGCCGCGGGTGGTGCGCGGCTGGGATGCGGCTCGCGGCGCGGTTTGCCCCCTGCTATTAATTTGCATGGGGGCAAACCCTTGGAGCCAGCCGCGCCACAAACCACGTCCCTCCCGCGCCGAGACCACACCCCCTGCCCGCGCCGCAAATCCACGTCGGGAGACGCGAGTTTGGGCCGCGGTTCGATGAGGCCCGGGCCGCAGAAACCCGCGGCCAAAACCGCCGTGTGAATGGGGCCTTACACTTTTAGTAACAATCAATTACTACAAAAACTAAACACAAAGCAGACAAAAGAAATCCCTGACTCCACACTAAAAATAAAGGTGGATATATAAAAAAATTTATCTTAAGGAAACTTAAGAATTTCAATAGAACTAAAACAAAAACACAAGCGTGTGAAGTTTTGGGGTCTATTGAACAAAAGCTCCATATGTCCTATCAGTCCACAGGGTGGAGAAATCCTGATTATTGCGTTGCTGACAGGGACATAAGGAAAAGGGACATTTTAAAGGGATTTCCTTCATTGGACTTTCATGGTGCCTTTACCTTTCCAATAATTAGCCAACATATTTATATACCATATTACTCACCCAACAGGGATGTGCCCAACATTCTCAATCCCAAATTTGTTATTTAATCCAACACCGTATGATATTCCGGTGGAGACAATGATCTGAAAATATTAAGATTTATTAGTTAATAATGATATAGTTCTCTCTTTAGGAAAAAGTTTATATGAGGGGTGTGTGAGTTAAAGGGCATTGATTTTCTATACGTACTGGCAGCCATTTTTTTTTGTGAGAATTTAATATGAAGTTACATAAACCTTCTCATCTACAATTACCAGTTAGCTAGTGAGTTATAAAATGAAAATTTATAATTTAGATAAGAATACTGTTTAACATGCTAGAAGAGAGAAGAGGCACATAGGGCAATTGCTTTGGCTCTTACACTATCGATGAGAAACTATTGTCCTACATCTGAAGTCTAAGCAATCGGTTGCCCTATACAGGCAAGCATTTTCACAGGAGCAAAGGCCAAACAGCACTGTTATTTTTGGGCATAGTATTATAATGTTGTTAGAGGTATGGAATGCTGCTATTTGGACACTATGGGCAACATTTATATACAGGGCCACGTCAGTTGTCTGGTGTCCTTTCAGCCCAAAAACTGGCGCAGCTCTGTGCACTCGATGTATGAGCAGGCGCACTCTAAAATTAGGCCCATTATAAAGCGCACGCGGCACTTTGTAATGCGCCTGAGATCAGGGGGCGTTCTGGAGGCATGTTGCACTACAACTGTAGTATTCTACACATTTATGACTTTAATACTGCAATTTAAAAGTTGTTTACCTCAGCCTGAATTGTCGATTTGTAGCTAGAAAGCGCTTAATATATGACCCACAGTAGAACAGGTTCATAGATTCAGGCATATTTTACACTACTAAAGCGCGCAATAAAATTGGTGCTTGGGTGCGACAAATCATGCATGCTGGCCTATATGGCAGTATTATTTGGTCTTGAGCACTATGCTAAACTATTAGACACTACCTGTGACCATTATGTAGAGACAATATGGCAATGTTACTTAGCCACCATATAGTATTGCTATGTCAGCTATGAATAATACAGTTGTAGTTACTTAATAATAGCAATTTGCAATATTAGATGTCACCCATGTTTCCTAAAATCAGATATAAGTTGTTCTTTAGTCTTATGTATTTTCTAATTAATACAATTGCTAATATCTTTTTTATGTATTTATATTTACCATAATTAGCTCAATGGGGATTGGAATTACTAGTTTGGAAACAAACTTCTGATTTAAAAATTTCACTAGCACAAGAAGTATGATAGCAATGATACTTGTGACCAATGTGCCGATGTTCGTCTCTGTAATTCTTGAGCATATTTCAATGATGGTCTACAAAGGAAGAAAGAAAACAGAAAAATCTAATGAAACTTCAGTGCCAAGGTTTCATTAAAGCAAAACAACTAAGTCAAGTTGCCAAACCCCACTGCACTTATCATTAGTGGATGCTTAAATGGAATGTGTCATCCAAAAATGACTTATTGCTTAACTCACATTTTTATGTTCAACACATTTTTTAAGAAGTTTTGGTTATTTTTTTTTTTTTAATTTTCCATATCACTTTCAATATTTTTTAATAATTCTTAAGTCCTGCAGTATTCACTTTGACCACGGCCTAATAATTGTCTGACACTTCCTATTCTGTACAGAAAGATTATCAGTTGTCTGCTCATTATAAGAACAAAGAGGGTCAAACTGAAAGGAAACACCAGTGTGAATAGATAACACAGGATCCACCAGTCACAAGACGAGATAGTCACAGTTCAACCTTTTACCTCCCTGCACACTGATTTCTTCCTAGATCACAGAGAATAACTAGAAAACTCTCCTATAGAAGTGAATGGGACTGAGTCAGTCTTAAGTCACCTATGTGCATGAAGCTACTGTAAAGCATATCTCTGACTGCTGTTAAGCAGTGCAAACAAGGCCTAGTGGCCAAAGTGAAAACTGCAAGACTTAAGAATTATTAAAAAACTATTGAAAGTGATATGAAAAATTTAAAAAAAAACAACCAAAAATTCCTAAAAAAATTGTTTAACATAAAAGTGAGACTTAAACAATGACTCATTTTTGATGACACATTCCCTCTAAAGTGCATTTGATTTTTTTTTTAAACAATTTGCCTATTAAAGGTGTGTAAAGCCTTAACCAAATAATTGGGCAGCAAATCCAACAGCATGAACGTGAATGTATATAGTGTTATTATCCCCCCCCGGAAACATTGTAACTTACATATAGTAATGATAATGGTTGGGTCTTCTGGCTTACTCTAATGCCAATGAGGTTTTTCAGTTGTGCCACCAGCACATGGAAAGCTGATGCGGTAGTGTAGCCGCTTATTAGTGGGTCCGAGAGATAGGTGACCAGAAACCCGAACTGAATTAGACCCAGAGCTATCTATGGATGGGGGGACAGAATTCAGAGAGATCAGCGGTTACCATAGCTGTAAAAAAACACAATTAAAGGGCCCTATCCACTTCTCACAGCGAGCTATTAGCTGTTCTCAGAAAATAAGGAGAGGGCTGTTATTGTGCAGATCTCCCTCATTCCTATCTATGGGAGTTTTGAATATAGCCGAGCACATTTGTTCTCCTGTGAAAAGAAGCTACAGAATGTGGATTTATCACCTAACATTCATTAAGTTCATTCCTTTACCTCCGTCATTTAACTGATAGTAGTATTTTTTAAATATATGTATATTCAAGTGCAATGTCTTTGTATCATGTGTACCAAAATTGTTAACTTAGTTTTACCCTTTGGGTTTCTCTTTTTATTATTCTATTATTTTGTAACCTTTTTTTCTGTCTACTCTTGGTCGATTGAGAAACTTTATTTCCATATTATGGCCACTTTGTTGTAGATTAGAGGGGTTTTCTCAAAATTCTTTCTTTTTTTCTTAGCTTTCAGCATAAAGGGACTGTTAATTAAAAAACGTTTTCTCAATATATTGCTTTGTTTATTTGACTTTAGTCATAGGATAAAACCATTTTTATGTGCTTTTTGAGTGCACACAGGTTGTTATGGTTACCTGCATACCAGACGCACATCTGTTATCTGATTAGCTAACAGAGCAGAGAGTGATGTCACCCCCACAGACTGACTGATGGGACTGAGCTCTGGAGAAAAAGTAATTAACTCTAATAAGATTATCATCTGTTTAAGATAAGGAACTGTATTCAGTGCTCACATCATCTGTAGCTTTTGTTTAATAAAGATCTCTTTATTGCCCTCCTCTATTTGTCAAGTTAGAAGCTAAAAATGCTGTTCACCTCTATAGAACCCCCCACAGCTTGAGGAGACCAAATGAGTATAAACTGCTTGCAAGTCAGGGAAACAGCGTGGTGAGAAAACCCCTTTAACCAGCTGGCAATCATTTGCCATGCTATCTTCCCATGGTGCCATATTGAGTTCTGGTCACTTTTTTCTAGCAATGCATTATCCCTTTGTATTACAGACTATATTATCATTAGAATTAACCATTTATTATTTTCATCATTCTTTTATTATATTTGCCTTAAATGTTGAACAATTTCTATTATCATTTGATTATAATAGGCATTTTAATATTGTTTACTGTGCATACTATCATGTTGCTGTAGACATACAAGGGGAATATTCTTTGTAGGTACACGGTATATCTGTGTTCTCTCTTTACTCTATTTCATTAATGTTATATCACAGACCCATACGCAGTAGTCCTTTGTGGTGTACTACAGGTGCATGCGCAGTACATCGACCTGAGGCATCTGCACATTTGAACTCTTCTCGATGTATTGCAATGCGATTGCCCAGCAGTATGTTTTTATCTGTGCTCTTTAATGACGGGCATGATGTCTTTGGCATTGTTTGCAGTCTATTGAGTCTGCACTGATGCTGCAACCTTTTCGTTGGCTGGTAAATAATTTGGGTGACATGCCAGGGCATGATTCTCTATTTTATGATTGCCACCACCTTACTTTAGCCCTCATATTATGGCTGTCCCATCTACCACCCCACCTATGCCTCCTCGGGGTATCACGAGATGACTGGTTTATACTTTATGATTTTTTCTTCCGTTTCAGGAGAAACGCGTTGCAGTGGGAGTTTATTTTCCTCTATGTGTTCTTGTTCAGTAGTGGCACATAGGAGTAAAAGTTCATTCTTCTTTAGATGTCTCTGTTTAACAATAGTACAGCCTTTGACTGTCAATAATTAATGGTTGCATACATTGGTCTTTGATTTATTCTCCAGGTGATGGTATTTTGGGGGCAATTTTGCTTTTTCTGTTATTCATTTGCCAGTTTATCTGCTTTTATTGCCAAAGGGAATACTAGGGTGTTATTGAGGGAGAGGGTGGAGGGCAGAGTCCCCTTTTCGGTGTAGTTGCCCCACTTAGTTAGGGTATTCTTGATAGGGTGCACATAAGGTAAGCTCATGTTTTTATGAGTATCAACAAAAGTTATGTCTTATCTTCATTTAGGGCTCACTATTCTCTGTAAATGTTTGTTTTGTTCAGTGGCAACCCTTTAATTTCATGGTTTTTCAGTCCATGATTCATTAAAATTGGATCTGTGATTTTGCAATATTCAGGACCACAATAGAAATGAATGGGGAGGAGGGCCGCAAGCGTTGCCCACCTCATTCACTGAGGATGTCAGCTCATAGCTCGCAAAGAGTCAGCCTGCTGTATTGACAAGTGAAAGAGGCAAAACCCCTTTAATAAACATACATGTTCAATGCATTACTTATCTTGTACTGAACCTGAATTAAAGCCTGTATTATACTCCAGAGCTCCACTGATAATTTTGTGAGTTTCAGAAGTGAAATGTCCTGGTATATCCTGCTTGATCAGTGTCTGCACAGAGGTTATATACAATGTAGTTGTCTGTACTCTTCTGCATTATATAAGCTCAGCCAAGCTGTGTGTCTGAAGACAAGCTTGTCAACAGTAGAATTATGAGTGCAGTTGTGGAGTATACTACAGGCTGTAACTCGGAATCAGTGCAAAATTTATAATGCAGTGTATTTACATTAGTCTTGGTGCTCTTATATACATGTTAATGTTCAAATATATAATTCTAGATTTAGCACATAAATGAATAAAATAGTTACATAGCAATATCTTACTTGAAAAAGTCCTACAAGAAAAGCCAGGGCCATAGAGAGCTCCACCCTCATCAGGTCTCTGGCAGCAATGTCTATAGAAGTTGAATTGTCGAGAAGCATGAACTTTTCATTTGGCGCCAAGGATTCTGTCACACTGGCGATCATGACACACAGTACCACATGTGTACCTGGGTAACATAAAAGAGTCAATTAAAATGTGCAAACCTGCTGAATTTAAAGGGTCATTTAACTTAAAGTCAGCACATTATAAAAGTGCAACTGAAATATCAAAATGGATGATATCAGTAATACATAGGGATATAAATGTAGCTGAAGGTTCTGCGCTGAAAGACACTATAGTTAGCCAAATGGCTGAAGACAGGGAACAGTAGAGATTAGATAGGTGGTAGGTTTGTGGGCATGTTATAATATCTTAACACTGTGGTACTTCAGCTGTTGGGGAACTACAATATGCGCCATTCCCTAGAAGTGTAAAGAAATACCTTTTAGAGGCTAACTGAGAATATCTGTTGGTAACCTTTGAGAGTACTAGCTTTCTTCATCAGACATGATGTTATATCCATTATATACTATCACCATTCCGTGAGAGTCACAGGATGGCAGGGAGTTGTACTTTAGCACACACTTGCCAACTGTCCTGGATCATTCCTAGGAGAGTTGCAAAGTCTCTTGGACTGGCTGGATGATGTGGGCTCAGAAGCTGTGTCCATACCATGTGCAGAAGAAGTTGGCTGTAATGTGCAGCCGAGCTTCTGCTGGTGTGGCTGGGATCAGAGTTAGCTCTGGTCTTGGCTGCTTCACCCCTAAGGCTATGTTCACACGGCTTATTTTGGGATGGATTTCAGTCTGTAATTCGCACCGTACTGCACGAATTATGGGTGAATTCCGTCCCAGTCATTACGGTAATCCACAGTTCTCATAGAGAACTATGGATTCCGTCTCCTCTCCCCGCTTGCGAAATACGGCGAGCGGGGAGAAAGAGACATGTCAATTATTCACAGCGGGATACGCGCAGTGGATAATGAATGTCTATGGGGCCCCGTCCTGCCCCCGCTGCACGGCACATGGCGTAATTGCAAGCGAAATCCGTCCCCGCAATTACGCCTTGGATAAGCCGTGTGAACATAGCCTTAGATACCATGGCCTCTACTAACTTCAGTCTAACCACCATCTGGGTAACACATAAACCAACTTAGAATCTCCCTGAAGGCCACTTTCTGAAGTTAGCAAGCATGGTTTATCAGCAGCTGAAAAGCCATAGGTTCCTGAGTACTGAGTTATAGAATGATCAATGAAGTTATGTCTTCAATCTGCAGTTTCTCAGCCAATGCTGGACCATGGTGCTTAGGGTCCACCAATGGAATTTCATTCTGGGGGCCCTCCAGTGGAGTTGATTCCGGGGCCCACCAGTGGAGATGATTCTGGGGGCCTACCCTACAGCTACTCTAAATGCCTCTTATGCTCTGCCTTTTGCATTGTGCCTCTTTCAAGGATGTATATGTAGTTTGAAAGAACCTCCAGGTCTGCCATGCTTTGGGGCCCACCATGGGAATCTTCTGTGGCCTTGTAGGCCAATCTGAGCCTGCTTTTAGCTACTAGAAAACTACAACTCCCAGCGTTTCTTTACAAATTGCAGTTTCACAACAGTTGGAAAGTTACATATTTTATATGATTTATCCCAAGCACACCCGATGAATGAAGCCCTTTATAAATTGCATTATGTGTGCTTGAGACAACACAAATGTGTTCTTTGATGATGGATACTATCCAGAGGTTTGAATAATTCTACTGGTTGACCTTACCCTAAAAGTGGTATTTTCTTTTTGTATTTTAAGAAACCACTTATTATGGTATATTAAATTGAGCTGTTAAACCCTTAAGGATGCAGCTAGATTTGACCCTTGTGCCGGAGCAATTTTTTTCTTTCTATTTATCGCCACCCTTGAAGAGCCATAAATTACTTATATTTATGGCAACATAGCTCCATAGAGATTTTTTGGGTATATTACGAAATTACGCCGGGACTTCGGGAGCTCATGCCGAATCCCGCGAGGTAGGGGGAGGGGGGCGGCAGCCCGCTGGCCCCATAGACATTAATTACTAGCGGTGCATATTCGCCGCTAGTAATTGACATGTCACTTATCTCCCCGCGCGTCGTATTGGCCGAGTGGGGAGAGGAGACGTAATCCATAGTTCTCTATGAGAACTGTGGATTACCATAATGACTTGGATGTATCTCGGCCCGTATTGAGCGCAGTACGATGTGAAATACGGGCCGAAATATGTCCCAATTTAAGCCATGTGAACATAGCCATATAGTTTAGTGTATTAATGCTTGCCTGTCAGTGTTCTGATTATAGACAGTCCATAAGACACTGGCTCAGGTAAAGTCTAATAGTCTCACATACATGGCAGACCTGGAGGCCTGTGTCAGGCCCTTGGCTGCCATTGCAATGCGACAACACCTCAAGATCACATCACAGGGTGACAATGGGCTGAAAGTGGGAGCCTTTTCCCTTTGTCTAACTACTCAGATGCCATGATCACTATGGAGTGGAGAAACATAAGCGCCATTGCTATACTGTATACATTCCCTGCCGATATAGGGAAATATACTGCTGGGTAGATGATAAGCAGTGTCAAGCCATTACAATTCATAATGTCATCACAGTAGCAGATTGTTGCACCCATGAATCCCAGCACATGACTCACCTACAGACACATGTCTAGAGGTGCCCAGAAGAAAGTATATAAGCCCCGGATAGAAAGACGTATATAGACCATACACTGGGGGCAGACCAGCCAGGAGAGAGCATGCTAAGCCTAAAATAAAACACAGGGTTAACATATTATACATGGAAATTATAGTCTGTATTATTTACTCATGTTCTATATTCCACGGGAATGACGTCCGCTTCCCACAGCCCTAATGTACTAGGCCGCCTGGAATCCGAAATCCGACCGCTAGTGCGACGCGGCCCAGCAAAGTGAAAATTTTGGATGGCTTTTTCACTTTGATGTGTGGATCTAGCCTAAACGTATGTGTATGTGTGTGTGTATGTATGTATGTATGTACCACAGTGTAATTTATAATGCACACATCATAAGTAATCACATCATCCATGCCAAGCAGAGACAGCAATGTATAAAAAATAAGCACATACACAAAAGTGACACAATCCTTTATGATCTATAGATAAATTACCCAGTGATAAGTGGAATATACCAACGCTAATTCCAGAAATGAGGTCCCCTGATAGCCAATCCCTGGCTGGATACCGTGGAAGCCACTGCAGGACAGGGATATACTTGAACAACAAGGACTTGGCCGTTGCTCCAGAACATCTTGAAAAGAGAAGAGATATTCACATTAGTTTCTTAAGAAAAGCGTAGTGACCACCATTACAGCTTTATTGTGGTTGTTACCAAGCTTTCCCAGTCGCCAGAAAGGCAAATGCTCCTAGTACATCTACATGAGGGCAAGAGAGGTACCTCTCCATAACCCGCCATGTCTGCCATTCAGAATTCTGGGAAAGCTGGATAATAACTTAGTAAGGAGATCAACTTTGGTTTCCACCCAGAAACAGATGTACCTTGGAAAAGCATGGCAGAATCAAACAGCCTGACAGATGATGAGTCCTACTCACCGTATCTGACTCTGGAATCCTCTGCAAAGGTATGGTCTTACATCACTGGTCCTTGGGGCTATTCTGTCCAGCTCAGCCTCACTAATGGCCTGTTGCCTCTCAGGGTAACATTGTCTGTGCACAGGGCCCTGCTTATCCTGTGTCATCGTTATTTAGCTAGATTGGGAAGAAGAAGTAAGACGGAAGCAGACAAGGACAATGAGCTACATGGCATTACTTTCAAGCAAATAAATTCTTGTTATTATATTACCACATCATAAATTATTATTATTATTATTATTATTATTATTTATTTTAAAGCGCCATTGATTCCAGGGCGCTGTACAGTCGAGGGGGTTACATACATTACATAAGTCAAACGAGTACAAGAAAGTGAACAATGACAATTGGCACGACAGATGGAGAGAGGACCCTACCCGCGAGGGCTTACAATCTAAAAGGAGGGGGAAGAGACAGGAGGTGAGGGCAGAAAATGTCTGTGGAGGAAGTAGTGACATTTTTAGTGAAGGTTGTAGGCAAGCCTGAAGAAGTGGGTTTTCATTTACTTTTGAAGCGGGTGAGAGTGGGGGAAGTCTGATGTGTTTGGGGCATTGAGTTCCAGAGTGTGGGTGAAGCACGGGAGAAGTCTTGGAGACGGTTGTGTGAGGATAAGGGGAGAGCAGAGGAGAAGGTCCTGTGAGGAGCGGAGAGTGCGTGAGGGGAGATATTTTTGGGAAAATTTGGGCAGGATGTATGGAGGGGAGAGGTCATGGAGAGCCTTGTAGGTCAGGTTTTGTAGCTTGAATGAATTCGCTGGGCAATGGGAAGCCAGTGAAGGGATTGGCAGAGGGGAGAGGCAGAGGATAGCGAGGAGAGAGGTGGATAAGACGGGCGGCAGAGTTAAGGATGGATTGGAGGGGGGCGAGGGGCTAGCTGGGAGGCCACAGAGAAGGATGTTGCAGTAGTCTAGGGGGAGATGACAAGGGCATGGACCAGCATTTTTTTAGTGTCATAGTTGAGGAATAGCGGAGCGAGAGATGTTTTTTTCAGGTGGAGCGGCAGGGAGAGGCGAGGGTTTTGGGTGTGGGGTTTGAAAGATAGAGCTGATCTAGGATTACCCCATGACAGCGGACTTGTGGGACCGGGGAATGAGTAGAGCCGTTGACTGTAATAGAGAGATCAGGGGCAGGGGGGTAAGTTGGATGGTGGAAAGATGATGAGTTCCGTTTCTCTACATTTAGTTTTAGGAGACGTGATGAGAAGAAGGAGGAAATGGAGGACAGACAGTCAGGGATCCGGGGAGAGAGAGAAGTGACATCTGGGCCGGAGATGTAGAGTTGGGTATCATCTGCATACAGGTGGTAGTGAAAGCCGTGTGATTCTATGAGCTGGCCGAGGCAAGAGTGTAATTGGAGAAGAGTAGTGGCCCAGGATTGACCTTGGGGACACCGACAAAAGAGTGGCCGGGGGAGGAGGTGGAGCAAGAATGGAGAGACGCTGAAAGTCCGATCAGTGAGGTAGGAGGAGATCCAGGAAAGAGCCAAGTCTGTGATGCCGAGGGAGGAGAGGATTTGTAGCAGGAGGGATAAATAACTTGTATACTATAGCGAAGAAAAATCCAGTTTTCTCTACAATAGTTAACTGGTCTCTAAAGACTATGTTTACCTTTACAAACTTTGTTATATAAATTTAATGCTTATAAAATGGAGCAAGTTTGAAATTAATTCTAATTAAAAAGAGAAAAAAACATCCACCATTTTGTCTATACAGCTCTTATGCAGACTTAAATGTTTCCATGGTAACAGGCAAAAAAAAAACCTGTAGACCGATCCTGCAAAGATGCTGCCTTTCATCTGTTCCTTCTTTCTAATATACAAAATGTAAGATGGTTGCAAGATCAGTTTACACAATTTGTTGGTAATCATGGCAACATACAGGGCTGCATAAAAGACACAAAAAAGTAGGAGTTTTTTTTTTTAATTAAGATGATTTACAAAGCTGTATATAAGGCAGTTAATCAATTGAAAGTACAGAATTATTTTCAGCAGCTCTGTACTTACTAGCGGTGTTCTGTTAGCTTTAATATCCAGTGCTGCCCCAAGGCAAATACAGAGTTTCTGTATAGTCCGATACCAATGTAAGACGGTCTATGCATACTGGGAGTTGTTGTCTTGCAACAGTCGGGGGATACACATGGTTGCAGATCACAGATATAACGCATAAAATAAAATTTTACTCCAATATGCCAGGTCACATTCAGAAGAACAAGGAAGCTCAGATAGTGGACATCGTTGTTGATTCTCAAACTATTGATCATGAGCAATATGTATGTACGGGGCTACGCCAGTATTCTGTTGTGCTTTCAGCCCAAAAACTGGCACAGCCCTGTTCTCTAAATGGATGAGTAGGCGCACTCCGGAATAATGCGCCTATGATGTGGGGGCATTCTGGAGGCGCGTCACACCACAACCGTATGATTCTACACATTTATGACTGGAAGACGGCAAATCTAGACGCATTACTGCTGGAACAGCCAGAACAAGTTAAAAGTTGTCTTCCTGAACCTGAGTTGTCGTAGTGGAACTCCAAGGCGCCTGGATGTATGACCCGCAGTAGAACAGGTTTATATATTCTGGTGCATTCTACACTGCTTTAAAGCTATTTAGAACTGGCCTCTATGCACCTAGATCATACATGTCGCCCTATGTCTCTCCAAAAAAAGCATCCCTGGAGAAGATAAAGTCATAGGTAATTTAAGCATGTTGTAAATATTAGTCCCACCAAACCCTTCTATATCCTAAAACAAAGGTTACTTACCATACACTGAATTAATCCTTTATGATACAAGTAATGATCCTGGAAGTTCAGTAATCCTGGTTACACTGCACCCATGTGACTGTCTCCAAATCCTAGGAAGCAATTGTTATCACTGTATATATACTGTGTCGCCCAATAGTATTTACTCTGCTCACCTGTACTGAGTATGCCAAAACAAAGGTGCCATGGAACTACGACCACAACCCCGACACTTATCAAACAGTGATGTTGGCTTTGAGTCATCTGACCCCAAAAGAACCAAAGGGTTTATTAAAAGCTGCTATTGTATGTGGGTTTTAATGACATTGCTTAATTACACACTGTAAACAACTTGAAGTAAGATTTACTATAAACACAATTCAGCAAAAATATTTATAGGATTGTTGGCAGTCTGTCCATGTAGCATGGGGAGCCATACCTAACAAATATGTCATTGTTTCATACTCCCCAGGATTCAGTTTGTCATTGACTAGCAAGGTTCCTTCTTCTTGTTAAATAAATGGGGTGTCTAAGATCAGAAAGAAAAAAAATCGGGGCCAAAAAAAAAACGTGCCACCCTTGTCCATGTGCATCGTCTGGTATTAGGCCGTGTTCACCAACGCTTATTCCCCGACGGATTTGTTGGAGCCTATTGAGCTCACAAAACCCGCCGTGAATAAGGGGGGGCGGGGGCGGGGCGGGCGGGGCGCGGCGGGGGCGCCGCTCCCGGCCCCATAGACAATGCATTGTTTACGGCGCGCACGTGCCGTAAATAATGTGCATGTCAGTTTCTCCCCGCCCGGCGGATTCGCCGAGCGGGGCGGAGCGACGAAATCCACTGTTCTCTATGAGAGCAGTGGTTTAAACCGTTTGACAGGAACGGATTGGCGCCGTACTGCAGCGCAAATCCGGCGCGGAGTACGGCGCCAATCCGTGCCCAAATAAGCCGTGTGAACGAGGCCTTACAGCTCAGCCCCTTCTGAAATCCCAGACATAGACCATAGGCAAAAGAGGATACTAATTTTGTGATCTTGAGAATCCACCTTTCAGGTATTCATCTAGTGGTCTAGGAAGCATATTGATTGCACATATTATTTTAGTGTTGGACCATGAAAGTTAAAAATTATAATGTTTCTAACAATATCAAGTTTTAGCTAAACATTTTTCATTTTCACTGAGGAACACAGGGGAAAAAGTACCTGAAAAACATGTTACACAATTGCTTCCATCATATGGAAACACTCCGCATCCGGTTGTAAACTGCCTTTAGGGCACAGAACTGGGCTCAAAAGGGCACCTTTTAGCTTTTGGAGTATGAATTTAGCTGCAATAGTTTTCTGGTGATATGTCAAATTTTCAGAGCCTCCTGTTTGGAAACTACAACCCACAAGACATTCTCTAGGGATAAACTGACCTTTTGGAAACCCACTGGTGTTTTCCCAAAATTTTATGAAATACAGAGTGAAAAAAAATCAATGTAAAGAGAGCCTAATCAGTGTCTGCAGATGTCAGTGTGCTAATGGCTAATTATGCGTACAACTTTTTGTATGGTGATCAGACTATAGATGCTTGTAAAGGAGAAAATCTATCCTTTGGGAGAGCACCATATAGGTGTGTGGAGTTTTGAATTGCCTTTTTGCCCTCACTAAGCTTCTGCTATCACAAGGCATTATGGGAAAGGAGCTGAGGAGCTCAAGCGACCTCTATTGGATGTAACAAATCCTCAGTTTGCTTCCGACTCACTGAATCTTTAGAAATTAAAAGGGATACTAGTCAAGCCAGTATTACCCACATGTATACAGCTGTTTCGGGGTTTTTCCCCTCATCAGTGTAGAGCAGAGTGTATTGGCTGGCTGGATAAGAGGCAATGAATGGTTCAGGAAGTTGAAAATCATGCAGATGCTTAGTGGAGGGTAAAAAGGCAATTCAAAACTTCACACACCTATATGGTGCTCTCCCTAAAGAGAGATTTTCCCCTTTCTGAGCCACTCATTGCCTCCCACCCAGCCAGCTAGTACACTCTGCTCTGCACTGATGAGGGGCAAAACCCCGAAACAGCTGTATGCAGATGGGTGATACTGGCTTGGCAAATATCCCTTTTGCTTTCTAAAGATTGAGTGAGTCTGATGCAAATTGAGAATTTGGTTAAAACATAACGCACAGCACATATCAATAAGAAGTCTCTATTTTGTAGTAAAATTAAACATTTTGGGCGACATATATGAACTTTGGCGCGGACAGGCTGATTTTAAATAGCTTTAAGGTAGTGTGGAATTCTCCAGAATGTATGAACCTGTTCTTCTGCAGGTCATATATTTAGCGCATCCTGCTGCAAATTCTATCTGTGTCGCACGCATAGTAAAAAAGTAGAAAAGACTCTACAGAATTCCTGACAGCTCGGGCCATGCTTACGGATGTTAAATATAAAACTATATTAAATAGCATTATTTCACAAAAATATAAAATTAATATAAAACTATATAATATTAAATGAATGTCTAATTAAATAATATACAATTTATTGACAAATAATATCAAATGAATATTAAATTATATACTCTAAAATTGACACTTTTGGTGTCCCACATTCATAAATGTGTCTAATCCTATAAATGTGCGGCAACATGCCCCCAGAACGCCCCCACATTTATGACACATTACAAAGTCTCAGGACAGGTACCGACTGCGCCAAAGTTTGGAGTGCGACTGTTCATACATCTATAGAACAGGGCATCAACAGCTTTTTGGTGCAAAGTACGCCAGAATACTGGCGCAACCCAGTTCATACATGTCGCCCCTTTGATTTCACCACTTTTAAACCCGTCCAACCCAATTTGCCTGGCACACATAGACCCTAACAGATGGCACTGTATCTCAAAATGTTGAACTTGATCACAGCTTCCTTCTGCATTCTGATTTACTGATCATAATATACAATAATTTGTCGCCATCCCCCCTTCCCCGTTAGAAGTAGAAATATTTGCATAGGACAGCTACATTTCAGTAAAGACTTGAAAGCTGCAACAGGGAACCCCTTAATGGGAGTATTTTCAAATGTATCTGGTATCCTATCTTGGGCCCCTTTTGATGCACACTTTGCACCATTTTTAGTTTTTGCTTTATTTTTCTTGCCAGTTTAGGTAATTAGGTACTAGGGAAAATGGTGTTCTGGTACAATGTGTGTGGCCTTGTTTCCAGCATTACTTGGACGTTCCCGTTCCTGATCTCGAAATATAATGGACTAGGTAACTTCCTTTGAAAATATCAGAAAAGTTCACCTCTGGCCCACATACTGATATACTGTAGCACCGATGCATTACAAAGTAAGTGTACACCCAGATCTTTATACCACACTCTTGTTTTTCGTATTTGCACTGCATGGCTTTAATACTTGATCCTACAGATCACTTCCCACATAGATAATAATTATTGTAACCAAGAATATAATCTGACTTAGTGGACTCTGTACTGATACCAGGCCTGGACTGGTAATCTGCCCTACCAGGCAGATCCTCGAGGGGCCACTAGATTCTGGGTCACTGCGTTTTGTCTAGTTTAGACTGGCCAGTAATTCTCCCTGTGGGCATTGAGTTCCGACATGTCTTCTTGACTGTATGTGCATCCTCGGAATAGTAGAAAACTATGGTGAAGCAGGAAGCCTTTGGTTGCTTGCCCTTGTCGAACACACCTGTAAGCCCCAGGTGGCATGGTGTACTGACTTCATCATGCGCATGTGCTGCTGTCTCTTTTGGGCCACAACCTTAAGGCAGCCTGCCTTAGGCTTGCAGCCTACAAGATACTGGCAGGAGCGTAACTACCGGGGTAGCAGACGTAGCAGCTTCCCCGGGGCAGCTGCTACCACATCTGCTACCCCGGTAATGCCGCTCCTGTGCGGAGCTGCGGGGCCCGGCGCATCACGCTTCTGAACGCCCGGGCCCTGCGGCCCAAGCGTACCGAGGCAGCACTGCCCGGCAGCGCTCCGTTCTGTTAGCAGTCTCCGGCACACAGTGCTGACGTGTGCAGCGTGATGACCTCACATCATTGCGCTGCCCATGCTGAGCACAGAGGCTGGAGCGCGGCGCATCGGAGGAGCGTGGACCGAGGTTAGTAACCGATTTCTTATTTTACTTGCCCCAAGCCTGCCTATAATGCCCCAAAGCCTGCCTATAATGCTTCAAAGCTGCCTATAATACCCCTATAATGCTCCAAGCCGGCCTATAATGCCCCTAACCTGCCTATAATACCCCAAAGCCTGCCTATAATGCTCCAAAGCCTTCCTATAATGCCCCTATATACACCCCAAGCCTGCCTATATACCCCCAAGCCTGCCTATATACCCCCAGCCTGGCGAGATACCTCCCAAGCCGGCCTAGATACCCCCAGCCTGCCTATACAGCCCCCCAAGCCTGCCTGTCTACTTAGAACCCTGCCTGTCTATATAGGACCCATATAGCCCACCTAACCCCTATCTACCTGTATGGCTCCCTATAGCTACCTAAACCCTACATGCCTGCCTACCTATTTGGGCCCCACCTATAGCCTTGCTACCTGGGGCCCACCTACAGCATACCTACCTACCTGGGGCCTAAATACTGCCTACCCAGTGCCAAAACTACCTACCTTAGCCTACCCCACCAATTGAGGCAAAAGAAGAAAAAATAAGTCACCCTCACCTGTGATGCAGGGTGGCCTTGCCCAAAACATGCAGTCCCCTGCCCCACGCTGTTTGTAGAAATAAAGAAAAAAAGTAGTGGGAAAAGGGGGGAACTTGGAGGGCCAGGCAGTAAAAATTTAAAAAAAAAACCACTTTTAAAATTTTTTTGTTCTCAAAAAAGAAAAATTTCCATCGGGGCCCATTTTAAAAGGTAGGCAAAAAATAAAAAACACCTAAAAATAGGGGTTCAAAACCGTTTCGGGCAAATGCCCCCCTTTTGTCGTAGCACGTTGACTTTACAAGACCTTCCCATTTTTTAAAAATTTAAAAATACAAAAAAATCTTTTTAAACTCCCCCTTTTTGGCGCCCTTCCCCGGGGGTTCAGTTCAAGAAAACCGGCTGGGAGGGGAAAGTACAAATCCCCAAAACCCCCCTAAGCTAGGACAAAGGGCGCATTTGCCCGAAACGCTTTTAGCCCCCATATTTCGGGCTTTTTTTATTTTTTTTCCCTCTACCTTCAAAATTTGCCTGCACGGAAATTTTTTTTTTTATGAGAACTTTTTTAAAGTGCTGTTTTTTTTTTTACTCCGGGGCCGTCCTTTCCACGTTTTCCCCCCCCTATTTTTTTTCTTTTTGTCTACATACATGCTGCTGGAGCAGGGGTTTGCAGTTTTTTGGACAAGGCCACCCTCATCACAGGTGGCTGATTTATTTTTCTTTTTTTTGCCGGAAAATTGGGTTTCCAGTTTTTAAGTCGCGCCCCCCCCCCCCCCCTAAAAGGCGGGGTTTTAGGCAGTTTTTAAAAAACAAAAAGGGCACAGAAGGTTTTTGGGGTTTTTGTTTTTGTTTTAAAGAAATTTTTGCCACCCTTGAAACCCATTTTAGAGCAATTTTTGGGGTTTTTAAAAGTTTTTTCCTCAAATGCCTTTAATAAAAAATTGAGGCAAAAAAGACCCGCTAAAGGCATTTGATTCCCAACCATGAAAACCAGCCAAAAACCCCTGGTTTTTAACAATAAATTTTAAAAATATGGGAAATTATGGCCCAAGAAATCGGGTTTGGTGGGGACCTAAAAAAACCCTAAAAAAAATTACTTTAAAAAAAGGAAAATTGTTTCCACGTGGCCCTTCGTTAAAAAAGGTTCCCACCACGATTTATTACCAGAATTTTTTTCCCAAAGGGAAACCCTTTTTGGGCAATTTGCCCCTTTAAAATTAATGAACTTTTTAAACTACCAATGGGGAAAAAAAAATTGGGAAAAAATATCAAAAGAAAACAAAAAAATTTGGGAAAAGGATTTATGGGACTTTTAAAGACATTTCAAACCTTTGAAAAAGATTTAAAAGAAATTTTACAGGACAATGTTTTTTCAAAAAAAAGGGGGACCCTGTGGGGGAAAAATTAAAACCCAACCCAAAATTTTCGGGAGAGAAATTTTTGGGACTATACCCCCAATTCAAGTTTATAAATTGGGGAGTTTGGTTTTCCCCAAAAATTTGTACCCCAAAACCCTTTCTCAAACAAAATCGAAAACCCAAAGAAGCGGGAAAAAAACGGGCAAATTTGGAAAGAATGTGATTTTGGAAACTTTGGATCAGAAAAAGTGCGTTTATTAATCCGGATACATCAAGGGGGCTCTTCTGCTAATGAATTAAATTAAAAAAATAGCAAAAAAAAAACCCAAAAACTTCAAAAAACGAAAAAACACAAGCAAAATTTCCGGAGGAGGGGAGGTAAAAACAAAGGGGAAAATCCCAAAGATAAAAAACGAGACAGAAATCCCTTTGCCTCTGTTTTCCTCATTAGATGTTGCCCAACCTAATCACATATGGATCGGGGACGGGAAACAACAAGCCCTTGCCCTTTGGGGGACTGAGTTATGGGAAAGAACAAATTTTTACCTTTTAAAAAACATTGAAGGAAAAAATTAAGTTCGTAAGGGATTTGGGACAGTTCGGCGTCATTTTTTTCAGCCGATTTGAAACAGTTTTGGGAAATTATCCTAAACAGGGAAAAAATTAAAATCAAATTTTTTCCCAAAAATTTTTAAAAATTTTTGAGGAACATTTATGTTTATTTATTTTTACCAGGATTTAAAAATAGTTTTTCCAAAATCGGGGAAGATTTTTGTCGACAGGTAAAATTTAAAAATCCAGAATAAAATTTTTAAATTTCCCGTTAAACCCCAGAACCCCCTTCCAGGGAAAAAATTTTTTCCAGGTTATGGTACAGAGGGGATTTAAAGCAAATTTCCCCGAGAAGTTTACCATATAAATCATTAAACAAACCTCTAAACCTAATTTAAATAGGGCATTACAAAAATTTTTAAAAAACAATTCTGAAAATTAAACCATCAAAATGTCGTTTAAAAGGGGGGTGGGTTGGGTTTTGTCTTAAATACATCTGAAGTAAATTCTATGAAAATATTACTAGATGTTTAAAAACAACATAGGGCAAATTCCCAATCTGACCCCACTAAAAACAACCTGGGGGAAAATTACATATTTTGATCAGGAAGGAGAAAAATTTTGGGGTTTTTTTCTAAAAAAGGGAAGCAGAATTTTTGAGGTTAAGGACCCAATTATTCCCCCTTATCTATGGCCCCCCCAAAAAACAAAAAAACAGATGTCACCCATACCAATGGTCCATTTGTATCGGGGATTGGGTCTTTTTTTAACATTTATGCCATGGCTAGAAATTTTTACTACGCCTTTAGTTTTAAGGGGCCCCCCGGGTTTCCCTTTGGGGCACCAGGATGTCATTGTTTGTTTGGGGGGAAAAAGTTTTTAAAATGGGTGGGGATGGGTTAGGGTTTTGAACGTTATCCCCCTTTAAAACGTGGGATTCCCCTTTATATAGCCTTGTTACCCCCTTTTAATTCCATATCAAAAAAATTTTCCCCTTATTTTGGCACATATCCAAATTTATTTTGTCTTTTACCAAAATTTTTTCTTAAAACCTTTAATTCTTTTTTTTTTGATACAAAATTGAAATTTTCAAATCAGAGGGATTCCCCTTTGGGGGCGAAATTTTTCGCCGTCATTGGCTAATTTTGGTGTGTCGTGGGGGGGGACAATGTAAAATTTTTTTCTACTGGAAAAAATCCCTTCTCCATGCCCTTGTTGGTTGGCAGATTCATAGTGACCCTCCTCCAATTTGGGGGGGGAGTGTTCCCCCCGTACCGGCTTTTTGGGTTTTTTGCATCAAAAATCCATTTTTAAAATTTTTCTTTTTCAATAAAGTGGGAAACCCTTTCCCAAAATTACATTTTTTGGGGTTTTATTTGGGGGGTACAAAACAATGAAATCATTTTTTTTTACATCCACTTTTCGTAAGGGCCAAAAGGGGGGAAAACTAAAATTTAAAATAAAAAATATCCCTCCCCGGAAAATACACACAAAGCTATTCCTGTGGGGGGGAAAGGGGAAGCGCTAAGCGAAATTGTGAAAAAAGAATCAGTAAAAAAAAGGAAGAACAACAATAAATCCGGGGTTTAAAAAGGGGGAAAAGGGGTTTTCCTCATTGGGGGATTAAAAAGGGCAAAACCATATTGAAAAAAGAAAATCAAGACTTTCACTTTTTTCTACTTCAAAAAAAAAAGAATGATCCCATTTCTTCCCCTCCTTTTTTAATTCTTAAATACAGCAAAAAAATTTTGCAAATTTAAAAAAAATTATTTTTTAAACATTTGCCTCTAATTTTAAAAGTTTATATTTCAATGAAATTTTCTGACAAAGGGTGGGCAGAATTTTAAAAAAAAAATCAAAACTTTAGGTTTATCTTCTTTTTCCAAAAAACCAAAAAATCAGGGGTTCCCAAAATTTGGTTTCAAACCCTTTGGGGGTTTTTTCCCGTGTGGAACCCTTTCCCTGCAAATTGTAAATTTTGCTATCCATGTAAAAGGGTTTTTTCTAACACAACTAAAAATGCAAAATAAAACATTAAAAAAGTAATTTTAAAATGTAAATTTAAACGCAGTTGGGAAAAAATATTCCCAAAAGTAGAAAAAGTTTAAAATTTTGTTTTTGTGGGATCAAATATTAAGGGAAAAATCAGGTTAGATTCCGGAAAAAAATTTTGGGGGTGTAAAAAATCCCCCGGGAAAGTATTTTGATCCCAATGGGCCCAAAAAAATTTTGTGGGTACCACAATGGAATGTTTAAAAATGCTCCAGGTTTTTTTGGGACTGAAAAAAATTTCTAAACCCCAAAAGAGGCGGGGATTTTTGGAAAAAGGAAATTTAAAGGGGTCGGGGGGCATATTGGATTCTTTCCTTTAAAAACCATGTTCCCCGGGGGGGTTAAAATTTTAAAAAAAAAAATATTTTTCCATTTTTAGTGCTGTTTATAACTTAATGTTTTCCCCTATATCTATCTTTCCCGGTTTATTTTTATTGTTACTTGGGCCCTTTCATGTACATTTGGAAAAATTTTTAAAAACCTTTGGGCCCCCTTTTGGGGTAGTAATTGCAAAGTTTTAATTGTTTATGCATGGCGCATGCTCTAGTATTTGCCCTTACCAGCTTTGTATTCCTTGCTTGGGGTTGGCATCACCTTTTTCCCTTTAGTGTTTTTTTTCCCCTTTTCCGGGTTTGGGAGCGTTTCGGGCACTTCCCCTCCCAGGGTTTTCTAAAGCTGAACGCCGGGGGAAAAACGCCAAAAGGTGAGTTTTAAAAAAAATTTTATGGGAAATTTTTTATTATAAATATGTGAAGGTCTTTTATGTCATCGTCTACGACTAAGGGCGGGAAATTTTCCCCAAACGCGTTAGAAACCCAATTTCAGGTGTTTTTTATTTGTTGCCCCCTTCCCTTTTAAAATGGCCTGCGATGGAAATTTTTTTTTTATGAGGGAAAAAAATAAATGCCGTTTTTTTTTATTACTTTTCCGGGGCCCCTCCCTGTCACGTTGGGCCCCAAAATACTTTTTTCTTTTTTGCTACCTAATTGAACCTGCCTAACTACCCCTATTACCTAGCATCTCCCTACGTAAAGGGGGTCAGCTAAAAGCCAAGCCATGCACGGGGAATTTGTTTCAAAAAAAGGATTTATTGTGAAGTCAAAAAAAAACTCAGCTTATTCAGCAAAACAGGGTCCACAAAAAAAAGTCCTTACTGCAGGTTAAAAATGAAAGGGGGATATGTTATCCAATGCACCCTTCAGGCCTCACAGCCTCACAGCTTGCGTCCACAGCTTTCTTTGCAGGTCCAAAGCACACCACCTACTTCCTGCACCAGCTGCCTTTTTTTTGGGTGGTAAGACCGGGGGCTGGAGTTTTGGATCGCCGCCCACCCAACCTAGGGCCATTCCAAAAAAAAAACCTGCCCGGGGAACTAAAAAAGAAAAACTGCTCAGCCGCAAACTTGTTTAAGCTAAGGTTTTTTTTATATTACCGGGGCCCACCTGGGTGAAAAAATACCTCTCGTCTTGACAGTCCCTCTGCCCCTTCTCACACCCCCTGGGTCTTTTTTACACCATCTACCTTACTACAAACCTACCTACCTAGGGTTCCCAAAACCCAAAAGGGGGGATCTATCTGCTTGTATGATTCGGAGGATACAGGCCATCTTTCAAAATTTCCCCGGGGGGGGTGAATTCTTTTTTCCCCCCCTCTAGAAACTGATTTTAAAGCTTGCCTGTACCCACTCTCCCACCCAGGGGACATTTGTACAGAGGTGGGGGCAGGGGAAAGGGCGAAAAAGTGAGGATTTAATATAGGGGTGTCAAAATCTGCGGAAGGGTTGGCAGCGGGAGAAGTCATGTGTGGTCTGGACCAGAACATAAGGGAAAGTCAACGACTCAGTAAGAAACGTCACCCGTGAGTCACAAGATATAACGCTTTTTAAAACTTATATTCGCCGAGCCTGTTTTACACCTTTAAACCCTAATGGGCACTGAATGGAGTTACATAATTTGTAGGGCACTTTTGTACACTGGAAAACTACCACTGTATGACATGAATGTTGATCTTTATCGTAAAAAAGGGGTATTTTTTAACACTTGTGGTGTAATTTTTGGCTTTTTTGGCGGGAAAACAAGGTCCAAAGTTAGTGTTTTGGTTTGTTGGATTTGGGAAGTGGGGTTTTTTGGTGCATATGAAGTGATATGTTTGGGGAGGGAATCCTCCTTGTTTATGTAGTAAAAGCCCCTTTCTTAAGAGGTCCCGGTAAATGTTGGGGAGGGGGGCCATCCAAAAAGTTTTATGGGGCCCAGGCTTTTACAGTTATGCCCCGGGTACTGGGGGGTAAGGGGAAAAAGGAAAAGAGGTGATTTTTTTTTTTTTTATTTTAAATTATCATAAGAAACTTTTTAAAAAGGAGGAACTTTAACCAACCCTACTGGGGGCTGGTTGCATTGCACAGACCTTCATTCTGTGCTATGGGTTTTTTTGAGTAGAGCAAGTGGTGTGTTTTAATTTATTTTAAAATGCCATAGAACAGAAGGAGAATATGGGCCCCAGTGACCAGCTCTCCTTTTTTAAACCACCTTTTAAGGCTCCCTTCCCAGGACAGGGCAGGGCTCAAGAACCGTCACATTTAATGCAAAACCAAAAAATAGCCAAAAAAGTAAATAGTGGGAACACCCCTTTAAAAAAAACCCTTTGGTTTCTTTTCCCCGAATGTGTCCCCAGAGCCACTGTGCAGAGGAAAAGCAATGAATGAGAAGTTTACATTGCTGGCCGATATTCAATAACTTTAGCAGTGTTGTCTCACTACAAGTATTGCTTTTTAATTTAAAGATCTATTCAATAACAAAGTCACTTGCAATATTTGTCCAATAACATTGTCCTAACCTTATTCCTAGATATCCCTCTTGTATGGGGCTGGCATCAGCTCCCTACAGGTCGCTATAGCTACAGACCTGTTATGTTCTCGTTGATCTGGCTGCTAGTGCTGGTTGCAATAGCATACAGACATGGTTACCGTCATAGCTCGCACTTCAGGCCAGTAGCACCAGTAAAGCTGAGGCAAGATGAATAAATGTAGTGAGACAACCCCTTTAAGGATGAGTTCAAATATTGCTGTTTGTTGTGTTTTTCAAGTGCAATCAAAAACCCAACCCTAGCAATATATTTTTCATTAACCTAAAAATCACTTGTGTTTTTAAATTAGAGTTAATTACAAACCCCTACATTAAAAAAGTATGCATTTCATTAATTTTTTAAAAAATGCCGACCCTTTGACACAATTGAGAAATGCAACAATAACACAAGCAGTAATTCAACATTATCCCAGCCTAAATAGTATTAAAATTTATAATTTGTTTGTCCACGAGTCACGCTGCCCCACCCAAGTCGGGTTTGGATGCATGTGTATTCTCTGGCCCCTCGGCCACAGCTTACTCCCACATTCTCCTCAGTGCACCGCACTCTATGAAATAGAAAGTGCCAGCGTATCAGTTAATTGGTTAATTGAAGGGCCTATATCTCGAAGCGCCTGTACCTATAGATTGAACCCAACCCTGCCCCACTCTGCCAGGGTTTGGTGTTTTTTGGGTGTTCTTTGGAGATCAAAAGGGACCCACATGCGTTTTTTTTGTCCGTGCACAACCCGTGGTTTATGTCATGTTTGTAAAAAACCCAAGGGTTGACTCTCGTTTTTTGCCTTTGGGCCCATAAAATTGATTGTATGAAAAGACGATGAAAAAACTAAAAACCCCCGAGTATTATTTTAAACATATTTAAGGCAGGACCCATTATTTTTATTTGATGACTGGTTAATTAGTTTAGGGACGTTGTGTTTTTTTTTTGGCACTTTCACTTTGCTTGGGAAAAATTAAAAAAACCTTAACCCCTTAAAAAATTATTTAAAAATTCAGGGTTAAAAATAAAACTTTTTGGAAAAATCGAGGAACTGTGCTAACATCAGGGGGCGCCCATTCTTTAGGATAACAAGTATTTCTAGTTAAAAACCCCCTTAAAAGGGAAGCAGGCAAAAAAGATTATTACAAATGCCCGAATAATTTAAAAATATCAAAATGAAATATGTTATATTGGACAAACCCCCCAATGTAATTTTTTTTTTTCAAAATAAAAATACCAAAATGCACCCCAAATTATTTAAACAAAGTTCCAAAACATTTTTTTGGGGGGGGCGGGGTTTAAAAAGGCTGATGATGGGAGGTGTGGCGTTGGCCCCTATCATTTTTAGCTAAAACTTCAGTTATGTGATTTATTTGTGGGGGGCAGTAAAACTACACTGTATACATTAAACCACTTTTTAAAGAAACCTGTCAAAAATTTATGTCCCTTTGCTGAGGACAGCACAAGCCAGTGTCAGACCTGCTTTCCCCACGCTTGTGCCCCTTATTCTTAAGGCTGTTTTTTTTGATTTTTAAAATGCAAAAATCTGATTTTCACAAGAAAAAGTTGTTTTTCATACCCCGCCCACTGGGCTAGCCCCAGCCCCCTCAACTGAAAAACCTTTTTACTTGAATAGGTAAAAAATGTAAAAAAAAATACAAGGGGGGGGGGGTAGCTTTGGTGGGCGGGAAACACCTTCATAATAAGATGTGAGGGGTAAATCTCTAAAAACACGATTTACAGAAATAAGGGGCACATTTGGGGGAAACAGCGGTCTGACATACTTTTGCTTCCTCAGCAAGGGGGGCCAAAAACCTATTGGACAGGTTCCCCTTTTAAAAGCTTTGACCAGATACGAAAAGAAATTAAATTATCAGATATGAGCAAAGCCCACATGGGGGCTGCACAGCCCCCTTGGTGGCCAGCAAATAAATCAAGTGGAACAAAGGGCCCACATGTATAAAAAATGTCTAGGTTAAAATTCATTTTTTTCCCAATACAACAATCGACCCCCCCTTTCATTTCAATGGTGTCTGGTTGCTGGGGGCAACAAAGTGGTTTTAGACCTAGACAGTTTTCAAAATGTGGCCAAAAAATTCAAAGCAAAAATGGAAGTTGACTTAAAAATCCCGCACCCTTTATCTTTTAAAAAAAGATGTATATTTTGTGAAGAAGTTCTCTTATAAAAACATAATAAAATACTTCACAGAACAGGAGGGAGTGAAGTCGGTGGTTGCATCACAAGTTGAGATGTGGAGCCAAGCGTAGAAACAATTTTGGGATCATTAATCAAGTTAAAACAAGTTGGGGGCCTTTGAGAAAGCACTAAAGGGGAAAAGTATGAAAAAATGTCTAGGTCTAAGCTTTCTTTGTTGAAAATAGCAATAATTTCGGCACTAATGAAATGAAAGGGAATTTGATTGGAGCCAAAAAGAAAGTCGAACCTAGACAATTTTCTACATGGGCCATGGTTTTTTGGAGCTTTCATTGTCGCAAAATAAATTAGAATTGTGTTAAAAGGATATCAAAGGAGAAGGGGGGAGGGAAAAGAGGAAAAGGGGGAAAAAATAGAAAGTGAAAAGAATTGAGACATAAACAATTTCCAAAATAAAATACTGAATAAGATTTCCTTGGTTCAGCTATTACCCCAACATATAAGGGTCAACATCTTTAGTAATAGTCAAGGGGGAAAAGCGGCTTAAAGGGCGTATCACTACATTGTTTAAGGGAGAAGGGGAACAACACTCCTTTTGGATAGCACCGTTAAAGGTGTTTAGTGTTTTTTTTTGCCTTTTTTTCCCACTATAAGCATCTGCATTTTTACAACCCCAATGGGAAAAGGGCTGGGAAAACTCACGCGCCCCCTTAGGTTTTTTAACAAATCCCCATTTCTTTTGATTTACTGAATTTGAGAAGCAAACGGAATTTTTCAAGCCAAAATTGCTATTAATACGCCTTTCGGGGTTTTGCCCCCCATCATGTAGAGCAGAGCGATATTGGCTTGACTGGGTGGGGGCAATGAGTGGTTTAGGAAAGGGGAACATCTCTCCTTTGGAGAGCACCATTTTTAAAGGGGGTTTTCCCTAAATATTGGGTTTTAATTAAAAAATCTTTAAAAAACAAGCGCTTTGCAATATATGTTTATTACAAAAGTCCCATGTTTTGAGTAAAACCCTGTTAGTAGGAGTAAATTTTCTCAAATCCCTTTTTAGCACCACCTGTGTTTTTATCTTAGGCTGTCAGGTCTGAAAGAAACCCCTCAAAACCTTTTTAAGCAAGCGGACAGAGAGCCCTCCCGCACAGAATGTTCTGTGTGGGGGGGGAGGGGAGAAGGCCTGGTTCGGTTTTCCCGCTGCCTGGATTAACCCGTGTGTCCCTGCTTTTTCCGTCTCAAACCCGATAATGTGACAGCAGGGGCCCTGTGTGTTACTATAATCATGAAGTCGTGGAGCTGTAACATATAAACAAAACAGTCAGGGGGCAGGGGGAAAGGGTTTTTTCTGGTGTACTAGTTGCACTCCTGAGTTTTATAACACTTCCCAGCTGCCCCGTGCTTTTCGACGAGAGTGCTGCTGGAGATGTTTGTGGAGATGGCAGATTTGTAGCTAATTTTGGGGGTTAAAACATTTGGGAAACCCCCCGCTCTGGCTACAAACATGATCACTTCTCCTGTCTCCTACTTGGAGACACAGCAAGGGGCTGCAGCAGACCTAGGCGGCACACACAGGGTTAACGCGCAAACCCCCTCGTGCCCCCCCCCCCCCGGGGTTTTAAGAAGTTAAGGAGGAATTTTTGGTCTGGGGGAGGGGGGAAGGGGGAGAGGAGGCAGACAAGAACACCCCCCTCAGTTAAAACTGAAGGCTCACGACTTTGTAGAGTTTGTAATGAGAAAACTTTTTAAGGTTGTAGTGTTTTGATTCCCTTTTAGCCCAAATAAATCTGCATATCCAAAGGCTTTATGGGAAAGGAGCGGGGGGAAAGCTCATGGCCCCTTAGGTTGTAACAAACCTAAAATTTACTTCTGATTCCCTGAATTTTTGAAACAAACAAAATATTAATAAAGCCAATATTGCCATCTACATACGCCCTTTTTTGGGGGTTTTTTGCCCCTCACAGTGTAGAGCAGGCGATATTGGCTGGGGGGGGGGGGGTGGGGGGATAATGAGTGGCTGAGAAAGGGGGAAACTCTCCCCTTATGGAGAGCACCATTTAAAGGTGTAGTGCACCCTTTTTTCCCATAATACATTGATTCAGTAACCAGCCCTGTTTTTTTTAGTTTCATTTTTGAATTTTAAGGGGGTGTTTTTAGGGGGCTTCTAGTATTGCAGTAGAAGCCCGGTCTGTAGTATAGCGTCCAGCCTGGCAGCCATCAGGTTTTGAAATACGGGTTTTACTATAGCGATCACAGGGGCTGTGCACCATCAAGAGGGGGGAATATAGGAATAGGTGGAATATGTTCAAAAGTGACTTGTTTATGCAAGATCTTTAACATAAAAAGCAATCCTTGTAGTGAGAAAACCCCTTTAACAACTCATGCCAGTGGGTACTGTGACACATATCACACTGAACACAGAATCAACGGCAAATAAAAAAAAAAAAATTATCAATTATCAAACATTGGAGATACTAAGTTTTCTTCAAATAACAACATATCAATTTAATTCTTTTTTTGAAACACCTAATAAATATGAGACTATGTCTCCACTGCACACAAAAATGTTCATTTTTTCAGCGCTTTTCATTTTATAAAAATGCTGAAACAATGACTGAAAAGAGGTCCCATAGACTTGTATAGTGAAAAGGTTCTGCTGTCTCTGCAGAACGTCTTTTTTCTGCATGTTTTATTTGCTGGTCGTTTTTTGAAACATGTTGCAAAAAATGACTGAGCAGGGCAGAAAATTTACTATGGGAGTCTATGTAAAGGACTGAAAAAAAAAACTTTGAGATTCTTAGTTCACAAGTTTTGATCAAAAAATGTTTAAGCCACCCACGGCTTACAACGTGATCTCAAGGCGGGTAGTCCTACGCTATCTTTACCTCTCAATAGAGCCAAATTCAGACTTCTCATTGGGTCAACCGACCTCCATTATCCAGAGAGAAAAATAAAAAAACACCAATCTTGCAAACATGCTGCACTGATATAACAGCCTGTGAAGGTGGGCGGGGTGCAAGAAACCAAAATGGAGGCATCCCTTCCTCCATTATCCAGAGAGAAAAATAAAAAAAACACCAACCTTGCAAACATTTCTGAAAAACCCTGCCAGTGGCACCCAGGTTCACATTGTGTTTTTCAGAAATGTTTTTTTGTGCAAAACTATACGTTGTATTTGGCATATATTGCTTTTAATCTATATAGGGAGGGAAAGGGGTTTCCTCCATTTGGTTTCTTGCACCCTGCCCCCCTTCACAGGCTTTTTATATCAGTGCAGCATGTTTGCAAGGTTGGTGTTTTTTTTTGTTTTCTCTCTGGAGAATGGAGGTCGGTTGACCCTATGAGAAGTCTGAATTTGGCTCTAGTGAGAGGTAAAGATAGCGTAGGACCACCCGCCTTGAGATCACTTTGTAAGCCGTGGGTGGCTTAAACATTTTTTGATCAAAATATGTGAACTAAGAATCTCAAAGTTTTTTTTTCATGTATGATAGATAGCATAAATGCTTCTTTGGAGGTTTCCATGTATTGTATGTAAAGGACTGTTCACACGACGTGTTGGATCTGTTTTTGGAACCGTTTTTCATTACTTGAAAAACCCATCGAAAATTGCATCCAAAAATGCATCTGCAAATGCGTTTTTAGATATGTCGTGCATGCGTTTTTGGATGCGTTTTTCAGATCTGTTTTTTAATGCATTTTCTTTCAAATCACAGACATTCAAATTTTAATCCAATGTGTTTTTCAGATGCGAAAAGCGCATCCAAAACTTACCCAACACGTATCCAAAAGTGTGTTGCGTTTTTGGATCAATTTTTCAGGCTCCAAAAACGCACCCCAATGTTTCCTATGGGGATTTCACTTGCGTAAAATACAAGTAGAATTGACATGACAATTCTTTAAACGGATGCGAAAAACGCATCAAAAAGACACAAGTAAACACGCATCCGCGATCACTCGTCTGAACGGCGATGTGTGTTTTACATTGAAACTAATGTAAATCACACTGCACATTGTTAGATGCGTTTTTTGGGTCCGAAAAGCAGATCCAAAAATGGATCTGAAAAACACCGTGTGAACTTACCCTAAAGCGCCAGATTTTTCTTGCACTTTTTTTTAGCACTTTTTTTTTGCAGAAATAGGGTATGTTCACATGACGTCTTGCGGCGTGTGTTTAGAAGAAGTGCGTTCTTCTAAAGCGCAGGTGGGACCCCTTCTCTTTCATTATTCCTGACACGTATACGCTGGAAAGAAGTGACATGTCACTTCTTTCCCCTGGTGTTCAATACACAGCGGGTAAGATGGCAGGTAATCATAGCTCTCCATGAGAACTATGATTACCGTAATACCAGGACGTATTTGGGGGCGCACTGCAGTGTAATTACACCCCAAAATATGTCCTGAAAGACGGCGTGTGAACATACCCTTACACAGTAAATCTAAGGAGGGGAACATCTCTCCTTATGGAGAGCACCAGTTAAGGTGTGTAGTGTTTTGTTTTGCCTTTTAGCCCACTACTCAGCATCTGCATATCACAAGGCATTATGGGAAAGGAGCTGGAAAGCTCACTGCGCCCTCTATAGGTTGTAACAAATCCTCAATTTACTTCTGATTCACTGAATCTTTGAGAAGCAAAAAAGGAATAATTGTCAAGCCAATATTGCTCATCTACATACGCGTGTCGGGGTTTTGCCCCTCACAGTGTAGAGCAGAGCGATATTGGTTTGGGACTGGTGGGAGGCAATGAGTGGTATGAGGAGGGGAACATCTCTCCTTATGGAGGCACCAGTTAAGGTGTGTAGTTTTTGTTTTGCCTTTTAGCCCACAAACTCACATCTGCATATCACAAGGCATTATGGGAAAGGAGCTGGAAAGCTCACTGCGCCCTCTATAGGTTGTAACAAATCCTCAAATTTACTTCTGTTTCACTGAATCTTTGAGAAGCAAAAAGGAATAATTGGGTAAAGCCAATATTGCTCATCTACATACGCGGTTCGGGGTTTTGCCCCTCATCAGTTTTGAGCAGAGGATTTTGGCTTGACTGGGGGGAGGCAATGAGTGGGTATGAGGAGGGGAACATCTCTCTTTATGGAGAGCACCAGTTAAGTGTGTAGTGTTTTGTTTTGCCTTTTACCCCACTACTCAGCATCTGCATATCACAAGGCATTATGGGAAAGGAGCTGGAAAGCTCACTGCGCCCTCTATAGGTTTTTAACAAATCCTCAATTTACTTTGATTCACTGAATCTTTGAGAAGCAAAAAGGATAATTGTCAAGCCAATATTGCTCATCTACATACGCGTTTCGGGGTTTTTCCCCCTCATCAGTGTAGAGCAGAGCGATATTGGCTTGACTGGTGGGAGGCAATGAGTGGGTTTTGAGGAGGGAAAAATCTCTCTTATGGAGAGCACCATTTAAAGGTGTGTAGTGTTTTGTTTTCCCTTTTAGCCCACTACTCAGCATCTGCATATCACAGGCATTAGGGGAAAGGAGCTGGAAAGCTCACTGCGCCCTCTATAGGTTGTAACAATCCTCAATTTAACTTCTGATTCACTGAATCTTTGAGAAGCAAAAGGAATAATTGTAAAAGCCAAAAATTTCATCTACATACGCGTTTCGGGTTTTGCCCCTCATCAGTGTAGACAGAGCGATATTGGCTTGACTGGTGGGAGGCAATGAGTGGGTATGAGGAGGGGAACATCTCTCCTTATGGAGAGCACCAGTTAAGGTGTGTAGTGTTTTGTTTTGCCTTTTACCCCACTACTCAGCATCTGCATATCACAAGGCATTATGGGAAAGGAGTGGAAAGCTCACTGCCCCCTCTATGGGTTTGTAACAAATCCTCAATTTACTTTGATTCACTGAATCTTTGAGAAGCAAAAAGGAAATAATTGTCAAGCCAAATATTGCTCATCTACATACGGGGTTTCGGGGTTTTGCCCTCATCAGTGTAGAGCAGAGTGATATTGGCTTGACTGGTGGGGGGCAATGAGTGGGTATGAGGAGGGGAACATCTCTCCTTATGGAGAGCACCAGTTAAGGTGTGTAGTGTTTTGTTTTGCCTTTTAGCCCACTACTCAGCAACTGCATATCAAAAAGGGCATTATGGGAAAGGAGCTGGAAAGCTCACTGCGCCCTCTATAGGTTGTAACAAATCCTGAAATTTACTTCTGATTCACTGAATCTTTGAGAAGCAAAAAGGAATAATTGTCAAGCCAATATTGCTCATCTACATACGCGTTTCGGGGTTTTGCCCCTCATCAGTGTAGAGCAGAGAGATATTGGCTTGACTGGTGGGAGGCAATGAGTGGGTATGAGGAGGGGAACATCTCTCCTTATGGAGAACACCAGTTAAGGTGTGTAGTGTTTTGTTTTGCCTTTTAGCCCACTACTCAGCATCTGCATATCACAAGGCATTATGGGAAAGGATTTGTTACAACCTATAGAGGGCGCAGTGAGCTTTCCAGCTCCTTTCCCATAATGCCTTGTGATATGCAGATGCTGAGTATGGGCTAAAAAGGCAAAACAAAACACTACACACCTTAACTGTGCTCTCCATAAGGAGAGATGTTCCCTCCTCATACCCACTCATTGCCTCCCACCAGTCAAGCCAATATCGCTCTGCTCTACATGTTGAGGGGCAAAACCCCGAACGCGTATGTAGATGAGCAATATTGGCTTGACAATTATTCCTTTTGCTTCTCAAAGATTCAGTGAATCAGAAGTAATATTGAGTATTTGTTACAAACTATAGATGGCGCTGTGAGCTTTACAGCTCCTTTAACATAATGCCTTGTGATATGCAGATGCTGGTATGGGCTAAAAGCAAACAAAACACTACCACACCTTAACTGGGGTCTCCATAAGGAAGAATGTTCCCTCCTCATCCCCATCATTGCCTCCCCCAGTAAAAGCCAATATCGCTCTGCTTACACTAAAGAGGGCAAAACCCCGAAACGCGTATGTAGATGAGCAATATTGGCTTGACAATTAGTCCTTTTTGCTTCTCAAAGTTTCAGTGAATCAGAAGTAAATTGAGGATTTGTTACAACCTTTTAGAGGCGCAGTAAAGCTTTCCAGTCCTTTCCCATAATGCCTTGTGATATGCAGAGCTGAGTAGTGGGCAAAAAGGGGCAAAACAAAAACACTACACACCTTAATGGTGCTCTCCCATAAGGAGAGATTTTTCCCCTCCTCATACCCCACTCATTGCCTCCACCAGTCAAGCCAATATCGCTCTGCTCTAACTGATGAGGGGCAAAACCCCGAAACGCGTATGTAGATGAGCGATATTGGTTTGACAATTATTCCTTTTTGCTTCTCAAAGATTCAGTGAATCAGAAGTAAATTGAGGATTTGTTACAACCTATAGAGGGCGCAGTGAGCTTTCAGCTCCTTTCCATAATCCCTTGTATATGCAGATGCTGGTAGTGGGCTAAAAGGCAAAAACAAAACACTACACCTTAAACTGGTGCTCTCCATAAGGAGAGATGTTCCCTCCTCATACCCACTCATTGCCTCCCCCCAGTCAAGCCAATATCGTTTCCTGCTCTACATGATGAGGGGCAAAACCCAAAAAACGCGTAGGTTAGATGAGCAATATTGGCTTGACAATTATTCCTTTTTGCTTCTAAAAGATTCAGTGAATCAGAAGTAAATTGAGTATTTTTTCCAACCGAAAGAGGGCGAAGGGAGCTTTCCAGCTCCTTTCCCATAATCCCTTTGTGTTATGCAGATGCTGAGTAGTGGGCTAAAAGGCAAAACAAAACACTACAACCCCTTTAAAATGGTGCTCTCCTTTAAGGAGAGATGTTCCCCCCTCTTTACCACTCATTGCCTCCCCCCAGTCAAGCCAATATCGCTCTGCTCTACACTGATGAGGGGCAAAACCCCGAACCGCGTATGTAGATGAGCAATATTGGCTTGACAATTATTCCTTTTTGCTTCTCAAAGATTCGTGAATCAGAAGTAAATTGAGGATTTGTTACAACCCTATAGAGGGGCAGTGAGCTTTCCAGCTCCTTTCCCATAATGCCTTGTGATATGCAGATGCGAGTAGTGGGCTAAAAGGAAAAACAAAACACACCACACCTTAACGGGTTGCTCTCCATAAGGAGAGATGTTCCCCTCCTCATACCCACTCATTGCCTCCCACCAGTCACCCAAAATATCGCTCTGCTCTACACTGATGAGGGCAAAACCCGAAACGCGTATGTAGAGTAGCAATATTGGCTTGACAATTATTCCTTTTTGCTTCTCAAGATTCAGTGAATCAAAGTAAATGAGGATTTTTTTACAACCTATAGAGGGCGCAGTGAGCTTTCCAGCTCTTTCCCATAATCCCTTGTGATATGCAGATGCTGAGTAGTGGGCTAAAAGGCAAAACAAAACACTACACACCTTAACTGGTGCTCTCCTATAAGGAGAGATGTTCCCCTCCTCATACCCACTCATTGCTCCCACCAGTCAAGCCAATATCGCTCTGCTTACCCCTGATGAGGGGCAAAAACCGAAACGAGTATGTAGATGAGCAATTTTGGGTTGATACAATTATTCCTTTTTGCTTCTCAAGATTCAGTGAATTCAGAAGTAAATTGAGGATTTGTTACAACCTATAGAGGGCGCAGTGAGCTTTCCGCTCCTTTCCATAATGCCTTGTGACAGTAAATCTAATGCATTTCTGTAAAAAAAGCACCAAAAACGCCTCAAAAACATGCAACAAAATGCAAATCTTGCCAAGAAATGGCCGTTTTTTTCAGCAACTTTTGACAGGCAGTGGACAATAAACGTTTTTAGGATTTGGTCTTCAGGTCATTGTTTGTCCAAAGCTGTGTAGACAAAGCCTAGATGCTGTCATTTTATGCAAATAAGTGTGCCTACAAAAAAAGTTTCTCCATACAAAGACACTGCTAAACATCAAGCTCATTACAACTTAAAATGAAAATTTCATGGACATAGGCAAAAGAGGTATTTCATTATCAATGTAAGAAAACTCACCCATATGGGAACGCTGAGAAATCTCGACATACTTCCTTGACATATATCTGCTTCCATCTACTGGTCAGAAAAACTATACCATCTAAACAAAATATAAAGTTACAATCACATCAACTAAAAGTTACATATTAGATGACTTTTTGTTGTAGACATTTTATTCCAACTGTATCAAATTATCTTTTACTATTGAGAAACGTAATAAAAAATGGAGTAACACCATAAATATTACGAGACTTCAGCAAAGCAACAACCACATCTAATTCAATGATAAACAACTATCCTTTAAGTAAACACAATTTGTTATAAAAAGCTCAGAAACCCAAATCTAAAAGGACAACCCCTATATATTATCGTTTATCCATAAAGCTAATCCTGTTGTGCCTGAAACCTTCTACAGCGCCTCCTCTATAAACTAATATTCTTAAAAGTCAACAATTACCAATAAGTAAAAATGTCAACTAGTAGTGAAACCTGATAACATATACACAGTCCTATTCCAAAAATAAGTGATAGAAAAAGGAGTAGTAAATTCCAAGACATCTATAAACTGTAAGGGGCTGTTGACACGGCGTTTTTGGATCCGATTTTGGATCCGATTTTGGATCCGAAAATTGCATCCAAAAACACAGCGGCGATCAGATCTTAAACGGATCCAACACATATCCAACATGCAGCTGCGTGTTTGGATGCAGCAGGATCATACCTTATAGTTTAGTATAGGGCTCCTGCTGTGTCTTTTAGATCAAGTATTGACATGTCAATTCTTGGACCGAATCCGAAAGACGCACTTGTGTGAACGCCGATACGTGTTTTACATTGCGAGCAGTGTAAAATCACACTGCTCATTGTTAGATATGTGTTTGGGTCTAGATGGACCCAAACACGCATCAAAGAACGTATGTTAATTCGGGCCGTACTGCGCGCAAATATGGCTGAAATCTGTCCCTGTCATTACGGTAATCCATAGAGAACTACGGATTCCGTCTCCTCTCCCCGCTCGTGAAATACGGCGAGCGGGGAGAAAGTGATATGCACATTATCCCGGTAGGATACGCGCCATGGATAATGAAAGTCTATGGGGCCGACGAGGTGCCAACCCCACCCCTGCCCCCGTACACACACCGTAATTGCCGGCGAAATCCGTCCCGCTATTACGGCGTGAATCCGCCGTGTGAACATAGCCTTATACATCACAAAATGAGCCTAATGATTCTAATCAGGACTCTTCGCCCACAGCTGGGAGTCAACAAGCTAGATTAGCTGAAGACTTACAGGAGCTTTCGAAAAAACCTAGACTCCTATATAAATTCATCATCTGATCCCTCTTTCTCTCTCTGTAATATAGCCATATCAATTTTATCTTTAAACTCGAAGGCTTTAAACTGCCTCTTCAAGAAAGCTATGTTATAGAAAGAAGCTCGTGCTCAAGCAGCAAACATTCTTTGTGTACAAGAAACTCAATTTAAACAAGATGATTCGTACAGATTAAGCAAGAATTTATTTCCTCATATTTATGGCCTGTAAGGAGAAAAAGAAGGCGGGTGTATTAATTGCTATTAAAAATACTATTTCTTTACAACAATTTCATGTCATAGAAGATGACAGGCAGTGGACAGGCTTCATTATCCTACTTTGCAACATAGATAATTCTGCATTCACATTAAGTAACATACGCTCCTAACATAAATTACATTAGATTTTTATATAACATTCATAAAATGGTAGCAAATATAAAAAGGGACAGTTATATGATGTGGAGATTTCAACAGTATTAATGAGGTAAACTTAGATTCCACCAGTAATAGCCTCAGAAAGCCTAAATAACTCTATCCATGGCTACTCGGGTATGTTCACACGGTGTTTCTGGATCCGATTTTGGATCCCTTTGGGATCCGAAAATCGCATCTAAAAATGCAGGCCAATCAGATCCAAAACGCATCCAACACACTGATGCGTGTTTGGATGCGTTTTGGCTGCAGCAGGCTAACACCCTATAGTTTATAATAGGGCTCCTGCTGCGTCTTTCGGATGAAGAATTGACTTGGCAATTCTTAGAACGGATCCGAAGATGCAATTAAACATGCATTGGCAATCACTTGTCTGAACGCCAATGCGTGTCTTACATTGCGAGCAGTGTAAAACACACTGCTCATTGCTAGATGCGTGTTTGGGTCCATCTAGAAGGACCCAAACATGCATCTAAGAACGTATGTTCACACGGGCTCAACATGCCGTGTGAACATACCCTCAAAACTTTTATAAGAAACACTTTACTTTTTTGGCTGCAGCCCCCTCCATTAGCAAATTCTTTACCTGTTTCACTTGCTTCCAGTGTCTCTGCACTCCACCCTGTACGGATCGCAACGTCCACGACCAGAGGACTGATTCACAAAGAACTTTGTGAACATACCCTCAGGCTGCTTTCACACAGCACAGTTTTGGTGTAGTTTTAACTGCATTCCAATGAAACTGCCTTTTTTTCCCAGAATACACCTATGGAGTAATTAGAGCAATATCACCTGCAATGATTGTGTAGGTCATATATATATATATATATATATATATATATAATATAATTTATATATATATAATATATATATTTAATATATATATATATATTATAATATATATTATATATATATATACAGAAAACACGACCATAGACACGATGATTAAAATGTATTACAATTTTATTAGGTGCCGTTAAAATCCATACCCAACACAAAGACAAAAAACAAAAAGCCCCTAATCCATTTTCATTAGTTCTTAGGAATTAACACAATTTAATAGACTACAAAAATAATGAATACAATGTACTAGAAAACATGATTTAGTCCTGCAGTATAATGACTAGAAGGCTTTGTGAATAAGCCCATATTGTTTGCAAAAACATGTATCACTGCAAATATATATATACATAGTAGACTACCCAAACACACAAATTAAAGCCAGCATGATTCCAATACTTAACCCAGCAATGTGATGCACAGGATCGGGGATGTGCTGTCCCAACGTATGTTTCCATGAACCAATGAAAATGGATTAGGGGCTTTTTGTCTTTTGTCTTTTTGTGTTGGGTGTGGATTTAAACAGCATCTAATAAAATTGTTATACATTTTAATGATCGTGTTTATGGTTGTGTTTTTGGTGTTTTCTGCCTTCATTACCAGCAAGCTTCTTTCAGTTGTCTAAATTGTTCAGAAAGGTGTTTCAAGTGAGTAATCAATTACTGTGTTTGAAGTCTTGTGGGTTACAAACACACTAATCACTTACCAGTTTATATAAGTGAAAAAGCTTGCTGGGAATAAAGGCAGTTTAGTTGGAGGCAGTTAAAACTACACCAAAACTGTGCTGTGTGAAAGCGCCCTTACGAAAAGACCTCTATGATGTATGGAAATGTTACAATGAGAACGAAAGAGATTAAACATTTTACTTTCAAGTATACTTATACTTTTGTCTAATAGATATATTTTTAATGGACAAAAGAAAAGGGTTGGACTGGACCATTGACACTATCACCTGGTCTAACCATTCACCTATGTTACTTAAACTGCACCCTTTTAGGGATCTTTCAGTAGCCTTTAGTTGGAAAAATTATAATGTATATTTTATGTAGTATATATATATATATATTATATAATATAATATATATATATAAAATATATAATCTCAAAAATAACAATTAAAAAATTTAAATACTTAGCAGAATCATTTTGTCTCAACTCCTCTCCTACCATTGATGATTTTGTTCATTGGGACACATACAAACTTTATATACAAGGTATATTGATTCAAATATCCTCCAAACTTAAAAAACTTAGGAATGAGGAAATGGAACAACGTCTTGAAAAAATACAGAATTTGGAGCCAAACCAGCGATTCTCTTCTTCCTCAACAACACACATAGCATTATGTACAACCAAATCTGCACTAAAAGAATACGTGGGGAGTACGTATGATAACCTCCCACATAACATTAAATCACTCAAATTGCACCATTATCGCTTTGTTAATATAAGTAACAAATGCATGGCAAAAGAAATTTCCTTTTCTATGCTCGTCAACTCATAATGAAAGGGCGGCGGCACTGGCCCTTTAAATCCAACTTTCCAGGTAGCCAATGGCATTTTGCCAGGGGTTTTATCAGGACACCTCTCCATTGCCTCTTTGCTAGTTATTGGTGTTCCTGACTTGAATTTCTGCTGCGTTCCATACTTGTTGTGTTTTTCTGGTTTTGACCCTTTGCTTTGTATATGGACTATTATTTGCCTGTCCCAACCTTTCTGCCTGTTACCCAGTTACGCTTCTGTCTGCCACCTGTCTCAACCATATTACCTATGGCCCAATGAAGCCTCTTCTTGCTCTCTTTGTACTTTGCTGCACTTCGGCAGTCACCATGAGTGGTCACGTCAAGGGTAGTGACCTGGAAGTCTCCCATAGCATAGTCCACCCCACCCTATGGCAAGTTCTGGCGAGTACTGGGGGTCTCCTCAGACTCTGCTCCCTGCTGTGGTCTGTGTCATTTTTCGTGGTGTCCCAGCAGATCCACCTTCCCCCCAAAGTGCCTCTGACATACAACCAACAAGGCCTCCGTCAAGAAAAGCTCTTCGAGATACCACAGGTTATTGTAGCTCATCTTCCCATAACCGCTCCTGCACCCACACCTGCTACAGCTCCGCCTCCAGTGGCCTCCACTACTCTTGGATTCGGGCTCTTTATTCACCTATCTCCGGTTTCACAATACCATCTGCCAGTCTCTTGATTGGATAAGCCTCTGGTAATCTCTTTCATCAATGGAAAGGTCCTGTCTGGCCCTATCTATTATCATACCTATAACTCTACAAGTTGGGACATTTCACAAGGAGAAGATTGCATTCTATATTCACCTCTGCTCTCTTCTGGTTCTCCCCAGGTTATAAAATAACACGCCCCAGTACTTGACTGCAAAGAGGGTAAGGTAATTTATTGGGGATAACAATGTCACTGACACCTCAATTCTAGAACCTTTATATTCTTGGTGGCGGTCCCCTAACATTCACCACTGGTCCCAGATTGAAAACTCTTTGGTGGCTCCCTTCACAATTAAAGATTTACTTCTTGCTAACTTACTAAACCTTAAATTTCCTCTTCCAAATATTCATATTCCATTCAACATGCCTTTTGTGCTTGGTCCAGTTTTGTTAAAGCAAAAAATTGGGTGTACTTCTCCAAAGGGGATTGTCCCTTGTCCATACTCCAATATGCCTCTCCACATCTCTCATTGGCGAACTGGATATTCCAAGGTGTCGGAACTATTGACCTTCTATTTGAGAATAATATTCTCAAACCTTTTTCCTATTTGATGACAATTCACAAGTTAGAACATACATATTTTTTTAAATACTTACAAATTAGACACATATTACAGAATTGCTCTTGGCCGACTAAACCTCTGCTATTTTTGCCATACTTTAACTTTTTATTGGGGAAAAAGGACTTCGACTATCTGTCACTTATGCTCTTTTACTTAGAAGGGATGACCTGATTAAACCGAATTATATTATTAAATGGGAGAGCGACTTAGCATGCAAATTTTCTTATGATACTTGGATGTCTGCATCAGTGGTTTCAAGTACATTTTCTAGATGTATAAATCACTTAGAAATAATGAAACAATTATACCTTAGATGGTATCTAACACCTAATCGGACAGCCCACTTCACCCACTATGTTTCAGTGTTATGTTGGAGAGGCTGTGGTTCAGTGGGAACATTGATGCATATGTGGTGGCACTGTCCTTCCACCTCTACACTTTGGAGTCAAATCGAAGAACTCGTGTGCAAACTGTTTTCAATTAAGATAAATTTAACACCGGCCCTTGCACTTTTAGATATAAATCTATTAGAATTCCCAGCTTCATTGAGAACAGTTCTTTACCACATCCTTATAGCCACCAGATTAACGATAGCAAGGCACTGGAAGTCCCCCTCTCCTATGTCCATAAATGAAATTGTTCATAGAATTATTTACCAATACCAATGCGAAACTTCCCTTGTGATTTCTCCGCACTAGGTCTCCAAGGTTAGGGATGGTTGGAAGATCTGGACAGAGTCTATCTTCTTTAAGACGGTCTAATGCACTACATAGAAATACTGGGAACCATTGAGGCCTACACCGTTCTTTTATTTATTTCCATTCCTGAGCCGGCATAGAGTGTTAGTCATTTTTACAGCATGGCGTAACAGTACTATGATTACTCTATGTATAATTTACACAATGTCGGCAACAACTTGTGATGCCTTTTGTTGTCATCTCATGTAGTAATGGCTATGGCAGTTTTTGTGTTTGTTTCTGTTTACTTCGTGACTGTTAGTTTTCTTTTGATTTAAGCATGAATGTCACACCACTGTCTACAACTATACTGGACCATGCTTGATCTCTTTGTTTATCTTGTGTACAACAAAAATAATAAAAACTTTCATGATAAAAAAAAGAAAAAAAGAAAAAAACAATGTCACTCACAGTACCTCATGCCACCTCATCTAGTACAGCCATCCTCTCCACCCACGCTTTAGATTCTACTCCCTGGGTTGCCAGTTCCATATAAAAAAATTCCTGGATGTCATCTGTGAGAAGCAGGTAGAGACTCTTCCGCCTCACTACCCCTACAACTTCCCTATTGATCTTCTGCCAGGCACGACGCCTCCTCATGGAAGGGTTTACCCTCCGTCGGTACTAGAGATTCAGGTCATGTCAGCCTACATAAAGGAAAACCTGCAAAAGGGCTTCATCTGTAAATCGCAGGGGCGTTGCTAGGGTCCTAAAACATCCAGGGCCCGGGCCCTCTGTAGCTCAGTAGCGCCGTGTTCACACAAAATTTTTTACAGACGAAAAAAAACTTCTGTTCTTGTCACTAATTTTCTTCATATTTCTCAGAGATCCTGTCCATCACCTCAGCAGTCACTGAACTTTCAAAGTAAACATTAACATATTTTCTTTTCTAAACCTCTCACCTACGTATGATAGTGTAATACCTCATAAATAACAGTCACCTAATAATACACCGATACATGGAGCAAATATACCAGACGCATGATTGCTACTAAAGAAAACTACAAAACCAAGACCCAGAACTATTACTACTTAAGGATCAAATAATCCTGCCAGACCCTGACCAAACGCGACCACCACATGTGACTATCAGCTGTACACAGGCTCTGAAGATGTGTATTACCGCCATACAGTGACCAGATAGTGGTAGATACTAGTTGTATGTAGATGCTTAGCAGAAATATAAGTGATTATATTGCAGTGACATTTAGTGACTTACAGGAGACGTCTTTTCTGATCGGTGTTGTTAACTTTCCTTTTTCTTCTCCATCCACCCCATACCGCCATGATGACTTTTACCGGCTACCACTCATCTCTGCAGAATTTACCGCACAAACATTTTAGAACCCTCAAATTTACAGCACATATATAACAACCTACCTAATGGGGGTATGATAGAAAAGCCAGATGTCTGCTGTGGGTGATGGAGAGTCCCCCATCGTTCTTTTATAAGCCCCCATTAGATTATAGGTTTATAGACCCCCTCTTAGAAGTTAGGTATATAGATCTCCTCAGTAGGTATGTAGGTTATATGTTCCTCAGTACGTAGCGATATAGATTAGAGTCCCAGTCGTAGAGGAATAATTGGTACCCCAGTCAATATATAGATAATAGGGCCCCCAGTATATAGATAGTATAGTGGTCCCCAGTATATAGATAGGCAATAGGGCCCTTAGTGTATAGATACATAATAATGTTCCCAGTAGATAGATAATAGGGCCCCCAGTATATATAGATAAATAATAGGGTCCCGAGTACATATAGATAGATAATAGGGCCCCCAGTACATATAGGTAGGTAATAGGGCCCCCAGTACATACACGTATCTTATAGGTCCCCCAGCACTATATATGTAGTTTATAGTTAGGTTATGGGTTCCTCAGCACTATATAGTTAATTCATAGGTCCCCTAGCACATATATAGTTTATAGGTCCCTCAGCACTATATAGTTTATAGGTCCACTAGCACTATATAGTATATAGGTACCCACACAATATAAGGAGGTGAGGTAGATATAGTGGTGCCCCAGCAATATATAGTTTATAGGTGCCCAGCAGTATATAGTTTATAGGCTCCCCCAGCACATGTATAGTTTTTAGGTGCCCAGCAGTATACAGTTAATAGGCTCCCCCAGCACATACATAGTTTATAGGCTCCCCCAGCACATATACAGTTAATAGGCTCCCCCAGCACATGTATAGTTAACAGGCTCCCCCAGCACATATATAGTTTATTAGTTTATAGGCTCCCCCAGCACATGTATAGTTTATAGGTGCCCAGCAGTATATAGGTTATAGGCTCCCCCAGCACATGTATAGTTAATAGGTTCCCCCAGAAGGTATAGGGCTAATTAAAAATAACAAAACTGACAACGCTCCCTGACACTGTCGCTGCTCCCGGTCTTCTTCAGGCAGTGTGACGTCACCAGGCCGCGCAGGCAGCATGATGATGCTCACGCCGCCTGTGCTGTGTACTCTGATGAGCCGCATCCTGCAACTCATCAGAGTATTCTGCAGAGCGGAGAGCCATCACTCTCCACTCCGCAGAAGCCTGTAACTGTATGTGCGTCCGGCGGATGCACATACAATTAGTCCCTGTGCCACTGACATCGCCAGGGACGACGATACTCCGCGGAGCAGGGAGCACTCGCTCTCTGCTCCATGGAAGCCTGTAGCCGTATGTGCATCCAGCGGACGCACATACAGCTGAGAAGGCGGTCAGTTCTCCAGGCCCAGGGCAGCGGCCTTGAGCCCGGCGAGGTTTGGGGCACAGGGAGTTTTATTTAGGGCTTGTGCCCCGAATAAAACTGCCTAGCGACGCCCCTGGTAAATCGTCCTCCCCTGCTGGTACCAGATTTTTTACATAGAAGAGGAAAGTTCACTCAGCCCTTCTACTGATTACTGTAGCCTAAATAAAATTTCTGTCAAGAACAAGTACCCACTGCCTCTAGTCTCTTAGCTCTTTGATAGACTTCAGAGGGGGATGGGGGCAAAGTCTTTACCAAGGGTAATGCCCTTTGGTCTCTGTAACACTCCAGCAGTCTTTCAAGATGGCGTCATTGAGATCTTCCAGGATCTCCTGTACTGTATGTCTGCGTCATGGTCTATCTCAATGATATCTTGATCTTTTCCTCATATTTAAAGTTGTGACCTTGTATGGCTGGTTCTAAAACGGTTACAAGCCAATCACCTCTATGCCAAACTCGAGAAATGTCTGTTTGAACAGACCAGCCTGCCCTTCCTCAGATACATAGTTACTGACAAAGGTCTTCCAATGGATCCAGCAAAATTATCTGCGGTTCTACAGTGCCACCGTCCTCTAGGTCTTCGGACAGTTCAATGTTTCTTGAGCAGTTAATTCCTCATTTCTCCACCTTGGTGGCGTCTATTGTGGCCCTAACCAAGAAAGGTAATAAACCCAAACGCTAGCAGCTTGAACCTGACGATGCCTTCACTCATCTAAAAGTTGCCTTTGTTTCTGCATCAGCCTTGACACGCTCTGACCCAGTGAGTCCTGGATGCTTCATTTGTGCAAGCAGGGACTGTACTCTAAAGGCCGTTCACACGGCTTATTCTGTGACTGATTCCAGCTGTACTGCGTGCCATATTTGCGCTGCAGCACGGCTGAAATCTGTCCCAGTCACTACGGTAATCCACAGTTCTCATAGAGAACTATGGATTCCGTCTCTCCTCCCCGCTCGGCGAATACGCCGAGGTAGGAGAACGTGACATGCACATTATTTACGGTGTGTACGCGCCATGAATAATGAGTGTCTATGGGGCCAGCGAGCTGCCGGCCCCCCGCCCCTCCCCCGCTGCACGGCAGCCGGCGTAATTGCTGGGCGAAATCCGTCCCCGCAATTACGTCGGCAATAAGCCGTGTGAACCTAGCCTAAGGGCCACATGTATGAAAACTGTCTAGGTCTAAAACTCAGTTTGTTGTCCATAGCAACCAGTCAGAGCTCCCCTTTCATTTCATATACTGCTCTGAAAAATGAGAGGGGTGCTCTGATTGGTTGCTATGGGCAACAAAGTGAGTTTTAGACCTAGACAGTTTTCAAACATGTGGCCCGAAATGCCCATAATAAGGCTCCACATCAGAGACCTGCCAGCCTCCTACTGCTTCTGGCGATTCTAGTAAAGTCCTAGACTTACATTGCCATGGACTTAATTAGCAATTTGCCATCCTTCGCTGACTGTACAATCATCTGGGTAGTTATTGACTATTTATCAAAAATGTCTCACTTTGTGTCTTTCCCAGGTCTGCCCTCTCCTCCTCAGCTCACTTCCCATTTCTATCATGAAATTTTCTGTCTTCATGGTCTATCCCTTCACATTGTGTCCAACCGTGCAGTTCAGTTTGTCTCAAAGTTTTGGAGATATGTTTTTTCCTGTCTTCAAATCAAGCTGAACTTATCTTTGGCCTGTAACCCTCAAATGGGTAGGTAGAGCAGGTGAACCACGTACCCTGTTTCCCCGAAAATAAGACAGTGTCTTATATTTTTGCTCCTAAAGACGAGCTGAGACTTATTTTTAGGGGATGTCTTATTTTTCCATGAACAAGAATTCACATCTATTGATGAAAAAAATTAATATACTGTAGTGATTTCATCACAAACATCAGCATAAGCAGCCAAACTCTGAATTGCATAAAAAAATGCATTATTTTCGGGGAAACAGGGTTCCAGGGAACTAATCCTGACATTTCGTCTCCTCCTGATGACTGGGCTAAACTTCTCCTTTGGGCAGAGTCTTCTTACAACCACCTTGACTCTGAATCTGCAAGTGCATCTCCCTGCGATATCATCTATTGACTACATCTACGACCTCCTCTTCCCTTGCCAGTTGCTTCTGATGTTTCTGCTGTGGACTCTCAAGTTTGTGGTCTAGCATCTGGCAGGAAACCCATCAATCCGTCCTCTGAGCCTCCGCCAGGATCAAGACGCAAGCAGACAAAAGACATAGGCCTCCTCCTGTGTTCCACTCAGGAGATAGTTTGGCTTTTAGCTAGATATGTCCAATTGAAAATCCCCAGTCTCAAGCTAGACCCTCACTGCCTTGGACTCTTTTCTATTCTATGTCAAATCAAACTGGCTACAGCAGGGAGCCAGGTAGTGTCTACATGTTTATAGAAAATTACATTACAACCAGTGGATTCTCTCTACAAAATACACAGGATCTATTCTCACCAGTCCCATCAAAGATCATACATGTTCCCTGCCATCAGATAAGAAGTGCAAACAATGCAAGCGGGGCCAGATCAGCTCCTGTCAGCTCCTGGTCATAGCTAATGTAGACTGTCAGGAAACTAAGGGCATTTAAGGAAGGCTGTAGATCTCACAGGCTTCACTTTTTTTAGTGACATATATTTAGAAAAGTGATTAAATACCCATTTTGGAGGATCCCACGTCAAAATTAGATTTTGTCAAAATCCCTTTAAGGGACACCTATGAGGTTTAGAAAATCCTGGTCATGAAACACCTCAGAGGGTTGAGATATTACCTCACTGAATGGAAGCTCCTTAGTTCCTCTGCAGATTTCACCTTAAACCAGCTCGTAAGAAGAGGTAGCATAAGGAGGTACTGTCATGGCTGGTGCCACAGTTCATGTCCCGGTCTATGGACACGTCCCAGTGTGCCCTTCCTGTTATTCACATCTCCTCTGCTCCCTGGCGGTGTCCATTCTCTGCTCATAGACTGTGCTGCCGCGCATTTGTGGCCGTCCACTAGAGGGCACGCAAGCTGTACCTTTGTGATTTAAAAAGCAAGCATGAGCCAACCGAACTTTCTCAGAAGCCAATGTTTTTGACTATGTTTATTGACTGTTCTCTGCCTGTTCTAACCTTTCTGCCTGTTATACCTCTGTCTGCCGCCCGCCTCAATCATATTGCCTGTAGCCCAATGATGCCTCTGTCTGCTCTGTTTGCACTTCGACTGTCACCATGAGCGGTCATGTTAGAGGTAGCGACCTAGCGGTCCCTCGCAGCAAAGTCCAAACCACCTTGCGTTGGGCTCTGGTGGATACCGGGTGACTCCTTAGACTCTGCTTCCTGGTGTGGTCTGTGTCATCTCCCGTGGTGACCCAGCAGATCCACCATCTCTGCCTGTGACATTATACGAAAAA
>JAODAL010021919.1:0-65900 GCA_025379985.1 Phyllomedusa bahiana
CTCTGCCTTGTTAAAACAAAAAACGTAACTTTTATTATTATAACTTTTAAACCTCTATACACACTTTTTAAAAAACCTAACCCCTGGAAGCCAGGTTTAGGGGCGAAACATGTCGGAGGGCAATATGACTTTTTAAATTTGATGCTCCCCTCTGCCCAAAAGTGTCCCTGTGAACGGTGTAAAAGGGGGGCCTTTTTGTTCTGTGTCCATGAGTTTAGGGACGATCCCAATAGGGGTTTGGGAACCGTTACGGGAGCTATAATTTGCTGATATAAAAGGCTTTCCTGTTAATAGGGGTCTCCACCAATTTTGTAAAAAAAAAGGGAGTACCCCCTTTTTTTCAAAAAAAAAGGGGTTAAAGGGTGGGAAGAAACGGTTTTTTAATGTGGTAAGGGGTTTAAAAGATTATACAATAAAATTACGTTTTGTGTTTTTAAATAGAAACTGATAGAGTTTAATTTTTCCTTGCCAAAATAAAATTGTGACAAAAGTCATTTCCTGTTCTTTGGGGTTCCAATTTTTTTGGAATTTGTAATTTATGAACCTACCCGTGGTCATAAAAAAAAGCAATTCTAGTGCAAAATGACAATTCTGGCTCGATAAATCACTTTGAAAGGGGTTTCGTACCTGTTCCAGCAAAAAACGCTTAAATTCCCTACTAAGTATAATCTAAGCTTCGTACGGTTCAGTTCCCCCACCTCCCGCACGCCCCCTGAAATCATCAATTAAAAAAGGTCCACAATGCTCTTAATGTGCCTGATATGGGGGGTCAAATTAAAACTATAAAAAACGGGCTGCCTAGAGTCGGGCTGAAAAGACACCAATTTTGGGCTCGCCCTGTTCATACATTCCCCTTTAACTGCTAAAATCTAAAAAAGGCATGAGCGCAAGCCGAGTGTGAAAAAGTTAGTAAGCTCACAAATGTTTGCAACGTTGCCTCCAAAGTTTAAGAAAAACCCCTGTATTTTAATTTTAAAACCAAATTTTCAACACCTTTAAATTCTTTCAACCCTGCATTGCCAATAGTCATTTTTCCCTCGGGAAAACCTTACAGAACGTGTAAAAAAAATTAAATCCTCAGTTTTTTTCTTGCAACAACAAGGCCTTTTTTTGTTTAAATTGCAAAAGGGGGGTTTTTAGCGGGTTTTTAATAAATTCCATTACCTCTACATGGAGTTACCACAAAAAAAAGTATAAAATGAGCAGACAGTCAAATAAGGTTTGTTCCCCCTCCATTCAAGTTTCATTTAATGGTGAAGGAGGAGTCGGGAAAGGTTAATTTCAAATATAGCCCTTGAAAACAAAAAACAGTGCCCCTGCCCAAACCCACAGAGGCCTAAAGAATTCAGAATCGGGCCCCCAAGGAAGAGGGGGAAACCTCGGGGTGAAGGGGGTCCAGCCTAAGCGAGGGGGCTTGGGGGGTGGGCAGGCTGCCCCCCCCCGAGCGGGTTTTCCCATGATGGCCGCCCTTCAGCCCCCTGCCCACTCTTTGGGGGATAGAATGCCATGTGAATTTCAACAACAGTGGTGTTCCTTTTTTTTTTCCATTTGGGCCAAAGGTACTGCTCCTCTTCCCAAACGTGTCTTGAAAAAAAACCCCGGGACAGGGGGTTAAGTCCTTCCAGTACCCCAAAACCATGTACCCTTTCGTGATTTCAGATAGACTACATACACTTCCAAAGGTTGGGACCTATGATATCATTATCTCTAGACGTGGTTCCAGGTTCCCGAAGCCACCCCATTTCTAAAGCCACACAAAGGTATACAAAAAAAAAACCCCCAAAAAAATAATGACCGAACTTTTTTCGATAAGGGGCCCTTCCCAAGTAATTGAACAAACCAGGACAAAAGTTTGCCGTTGGCCCTTTTTTTCCCATAAGGTACACTCCAAAACCCCCCTTTAAATTTTCAATTGAAATTCTATTGGGAGTGCACAAGGTTGGGTTTATATTTTTCCACAGACCCCCCAAGTGCAAAAGTGATTCACGACTTTTATAGTCAGGGCCCTTTCAAAAACTTTTTAATAAGGTGAAAAAAACCCGTATTTTCTTCCCTTCCAACCCGAGCAGACAGGGTAACATAATCTGCAACCATGTAATGCCATGTAATGCTAAAGAAAAATGTCTGAGGAACTTTGAGTACATGATTTGAAAGTCCATCCAAGTGTTACTAGCTACTAGTACTTCGGTAAAACTGAAAGGAAAACCCAACTGGATACACGCCAGTCACTGTAAGAAGGTTTTAAGACAAAAAGAGTAAAGGATGCCGTGGAGTCTTCTGCTTATTGATCTCCGTAGTGGAGGGGTGGAATAGGCTGAATAATGACGACCCAGATGAAAATAAGCTAATTACACATCACAGAGCATTAGCAGATACCTTAAACGTTAATGATTGCTGGATATGCACTCACTCTCCTCTCACTGCTGCCAGCATACCATACTTAGCTTTCCCAGTAACAATAAAAGAAATAATGGAATGGGATAAGTGTTTTAACTCTTTAGCCATTAATGATACTGAGTATAAGAGGATGTGAAACAAATGATTCTTCTTTTACTAGCAGTATATGTAGTGTTTAAAGTGTTTATGTTTGCAGTGTCGAAATTATGCGAGAATTGGGAAAAGATCCAATATGAAGGTTACTGACGAGTGACTATAGTGATCTGGAACTAAAACCTGTTTATTTTTTCTCATTTCTCTTATGTAACTCCATCTGTGATCCGATTGAACTCGTATGCGGAGTCTCTTCTTTCTGAGGATGCTGGAGGAATATTATGGGGATGATGATGTCTAGCAAAATCCTTCTCATGCAACCCATCGGTCTGGGCAACACCTGAAGAAACTTCAGCTATACCCACCTTGGATTGAGGACCCAGACTCTGCATGAAGAGTTCAAAGGCGAGACTGTGAAGGATGGAGTCAGGAAAGAGTTAATTTCAAAATAGTGCTGAAATGGACAATGTGTGTATTTACCATCTTCAAGGAAACCTGGACAATGTAATTCTACCATCTTCAAGGAAAACTATTCTGATAACAGGACACTGGTTGTAACTTGCTCTAGCCAGAGCGATAAGACATAATTATACATTATTTTACCTTATGATGAAGTGAGCCACTCCCAGAATGTATAAAAGCTTGTGATCGGAAAATAAAGAGTTAGTTCTGTTGTGCTCTGGGCACCAGACATAGCTTATATGGTTAAGCATGATTGCTTCATTTGTGTTTGATTATATGAGCGTATAGCAGTTTGCAGCTGCTTCTAAATTACATCCACTCCCATACTGGACAGTAAGGCTATGTTCACAAGCCTGATTTTGGGACGGATTTCAGTCCGTATTGCACGCCGTACTTGCGCGCAAATACGGCTGAAATCCGTCCCTGTCATTACAGTAATCCACAGATCTCATAGAGAACTATGGATTCCGTCTCCTTTCCCCGCTCGCAAAATACGGCGAGCAGGGAGAAAGTGACATGCACATTGTCCGGGCGGGATACCCGCCGTGGACAATGAAAGTCTATGGGGCCGGCGGGCTGCCGGCCCCCCGCACACACGCCGTAATTGCGGGCGAAATCCATCCCGCACTTACGGCGTCAATCAGCCGTGTGAACATAGCCTAAGTGTGTGATCACTCTCAATTGGCTAAACCTATCAAATCTATTCTGTACATCAGTAGGAATATGTTACATGGATGCTGAACATTCACCCTTGTGTCTGAATTTTTTTTTTAAAGAAATGTAAAACTGAAAACTGTATTAGTAAGAGTATCCTTGCTACCCATAGCAACCAATCACAGCTCAGCTGCGGGGTGTTTTCACACAGTGCGTGTTTTTTAGTTTTTTTGGTTTTTTTTGCAGCAATCCACAGTATTAAACTGCTTTTATTGCTGTTCATTTCTACAAAAAAAAACAACAAAAAAAACTGCACTGTGTGAAAACAACCTTACTTTCACAACAAACAAGACATCACTGCCCCCACATATAACATTTCTGCTATGGGCACATCACAAATGGTTTTATACATAGGGATCAACCATGGTGAGGTCATGTGACCATTATAGCCATCAGCACAACCAAGACACCACTACCCCCACATTTCCTCTGTGGACGCCCATTAAAATTAAATGCATATTTGACGGAAAGTGTAAAAACGGACACTATGTTAATGCACGTTGCACATCCGTCTTCCTATAATAGTCAATAAACACGTTAACACATCCGTTCTCCCTTCCATCATACAACCCCACCTATCATCCCATAAACCCACCACGACCTATCACTCAATAGCCCCCTCACATCCACCCATGACCCCATAGCCCTCTCCCCTCATCTATCTCTGATCATAACCTCATCTGTAGGGGTGCTGCTAAGGTCCTAAAACATCCAGGGCACAGGCCACCTGTGTTACATTTTGCGCAGTAGGCCTGGGTTCACACAGCATTTTTCATACCACATAATGAACTGTGGCATATATTTTTACAGAGAAAAAAAATTTCTGTTGCCGTCACTGAGTTTACATGAATTCCACATAGATACTGTCCTTCACCTCAGGAGTTCACTGCACTATGAAAATCAGAGCTGACAAATTTACTTTCTCAAAAGCACTCACCTGCATATAATAGCTTAGTACCTAAACAGTCACCAAATAGTACATGAAGACATGGAACAAATATACTATAGGAATGATTGTTACAAAAAAAACCAACTTCTATAACACAAGACTCAATAATATTACTACTTAATGACCAAATAATACTGATAATTATATCGGCATGTATAGGTGATATATGTCCCCTATAGGCAGGTATAAGCAGTGTAATGTCGCCCATAGGCAGTTTAATGTCCCCCATAGGCAGGTATATGTCCACTATAGGCAGGTATAGGCTAGTATATTTCCCCTATAGTCAGGTATAGTCAGGTATATGTCCGCCATAGGCAGGTATAGGCAGGTATATGTCCCCCACAGGCAGGTATAGGCAGTTTAAAGTGCCCTATAGGCTATAGGCAGGTGTATGTCCCCCATAGACAGGTATAGGCAGAAATAGGCAAATATATTTCCCCCATAGGCAGGTATAGGCAATAGATAGGCAGATATATGTCCCCCATAGGCAGGTGTAGACAGATATAGGCAGGTATATGTCCCCTATAGACAGGTATAGGCAGTTTAATGTACTCCATAGGCAGGTAAATGTCCCCTATAGGCAGGTATATGCCCCCTATAGGCAGGTATAGGCAGCTTAATGTCCCCATAGGCAGCTACAGGCAGGTATATGGTCCCCCTAGGCAGGTATATGTCTCCCATAGGCAGGTATAGGCAGTATAATGTCCCCCATAGGCAGGTATATGTCCCCCATAGGCAGGTATAGGCAGATATACACTACCGTTCAAAAGTTTGGGGCCACTTAGAAATGTCCTTATTTTTGAAAGAAAAGCATAGTTTTTTCAATGAAGCTAACATTAAATGAATCAGAAATACACTCTATACATTGTTAATGCGGTAAATGACTATTCTAGCTTCAAACGTCTGGTTGTTAATGCAATATCTACATAGGTGTATAGAGGCCCATTTCCAACAACCATCACTCCAGTGTTCTAATGGTACATTGTGTTTGCTAACTGTGTAAAAAAGCTATTGGATACTTTGAACACCCTTGAAAACCCTTGTGCAAGTATGTTAGCACAGCTGAAAACAGTTTTGCTGATTAGAGAAGCTATAAAACTGACCTTTCTTTGAGCTAGTTGAGAATCTGGATTATTACATTTGTTGGTTCGATTAAACTCGCAAAATGGCCAGAAAAAGAGCACTTTCATGTGAAATTCGACAGTCTCTTCTTGTTCTTAAAGATGAAGGCTATTCCATGCGAGAAATTGCTAAGAAACTGAAGATTTCCTTCAACGGTGTGTACCACTCCCTTCAGAGGAGAGCACAAACAGGCTCTAACCAGAGTAGAAAGAGAAGTGGGAGGCCCCGCTGCACAACTGAGCAACAAGACAAATGCATTAGAGTCTCTAGTTTGAGAAATTCGATGCCTCACAGGTCCTCAACTGGCAGATTCATTAAATGGTACCCGCAAACGCCAGTGTCAACGTCTACAGTGAAGAGGTGACTCGGGGATGCTGGCCTTCAGGGCAGAGTGGCAAAGAAAAAGCCATATCTGAGACTGGCTAATAAAAGGAAAAGGTTAATATGGGCTAAAGAACACAGACATTGGCCAGAGAAAGATTGGAAAAAGTGTTATGGACAGACGAATCAAACTTTGAGGTGTTTTGATCACACAGAAGAACATTTGTGAGACGCAGAACAACTGAAAAGATGCTGGAAGAGGGACTGACGCCATCTGTCAAGCATGGTGGAGGTCATGTGATGGTCTGGGGTTGCTTTGGTGCTGGTAAAGTGGGAGATTTGTACAAGTTAAAAGGGATTTTGAATAAGGAAGGCTATCACTCCATTTTGCAACGCCATGCCATACCCTGTGGTCAGCGCTTGATTGGAGGATATTTCATCCTGCAACAGGACAATGACCCAAATCCACCTCCAAATTATGCAAGAACTATTTAGGGAAGAAGCAGGCAGCTGGTATTCTATCTGTAATGGAGTGGCCAGCACAGTCACCACATCTCAACCGCATTGAGCTGTTGTGGGAGCAGCTTGACCGTTTGGTACGCAAAAAGTGCCCATCAAGCCAATCCAACTTGTGGGAGGGGCTTCTGGAAGCATGAGGTGAAATTTCTCCAGATTACCTCAGCAAGTTAACAGCTAGAATGTCAAAGGTCTGCAATGCTGGAATTGCTGCAAAGGGACCATTCTTTGACGAAAGCAAAGTTTGAAGTAGAAGATTAGTATTTCAAATAAAACTCATTATTTCTAACCTTGTCAATGTCTGGACTATATTTCTATTCATTTTGCAACTCATTTGATAAATAAAAGTATGAGTTTCCAGGGAAAACAGAAAACTGTCTGGGTGACCCCAAACTTTTGAACGGTAGTGTATGTCCCCCATAGGCAGGTATAGGCCGTGTACCGGAGACCTATTGTTGAGTATGGAGCGCTCATTCTCTGCTCTCCAATAGTATCTTCAGCTGTATGCGCTCCCAGAGGAGGCAAATACAGCTGAAGAGATCGCCGCAAGCGACTGGGCCATGACAGCGCCTGGACGCCAACGGGTGACTCGAGTGTCAGCTGTATTCGCTCCCAGAGGAAGAGCATACAGCCGAAGAGATCGCCACCGGCGCCAGGGCCATGGCGGCATTCGGACGCTGTCGGTTGACTCAAGTATTAGCCGAGGAGGGCTTTTCCAGCACATTTTTTGTGCTGAAAATCTCGGATTATACTTGAGTATATACGATGTGTGTGTGTATATATATATTACGCCAAAATGGTTTAAAATCTTGCAGTGCCCGCAAGGTCCCCCTGCTGAAGAAGGCACATGTGCAGACCTATCTGAAGTTTGCCGATGAACACCTGGATTATTCTGTGAGTGATTGGGAGAAGGTGTTGTGGTCAGATGACAAAAAACTTGAGCTCTTTGGCATTACCTCAAATCGCTGTGTATAGAGGAAGACAAATGCTGCCTATGTCCAAAAAAAAAAAAAAAAACCATTGTCAAGCATGGAGGTGGAAACATTATGATTTGTGGGTGTTTCTCTGCAGGACTACTTCACCGCATCAGTGGAAGAATGGATGCAGCCATGTACCATAAAATCCTGAGCGACAACTTCCTTACCTTTGCCAGGACATTAAAAATGGGTCATGGCTGAGTCCTCTAGCAAGACATTGACCCAAAACATACAGCTAAGGAAACAAAGGAGCGGCTCAAAAAGAAGCATATTAAGGTCATGGAGTGGCTTAGCCAGTCTCCAGACCTTAACTTGAAGAGAGGCAGCACTTCAAAAAACGTGGTTGTTTATTCACCCAATAGCAGCAACGTTTCGGCTCACATCTGAGCCTTTCTCAAGCTAAACACACAGTGCTCACAAAGTGGTATATATAGTGATTCAATCCAATAAATTTACATTCATCAATCAGTGTACAATCAAAATATCAATAAACACAAAAACTTCATAAATCATTCAAATAAAAAGTGTATGTGAATACAATTCAATGTGTAAATAAACCATTATGTATAAAAAATGCTTCAAATGCATCTCGTGTGACAAGATCATGAATACAACATGAATTACATTATATCAATTGTTCATACAGTGTAAATAAATGTGATTATACACAAAGAAACAGCTGCTTACTAACTGCACTAGACGATCTGGCCGCATACTTCCTCGGCGTCTCCTCGGGTGAACTGCGCAGGCGCAGCTAGTCCGATGTGCGCAGGCGCAGTGAGACTCACATCGCGTCACACTGACAGAGGAGAGGTATTCACTGCGCATGCGCCACTATCCGGAGCCGCACATATAGAAAAACTTTTTTTTGTTTATAGAACCAGGAGCATGAAATATAACAAAATAAAATAAATTATAGGCTTGATGATACTTAGGAAGTGTAACCCCCATGTGATACATAGCACCCCACCTTTATGACAACATGAACCGGGCTTAACCCAGATCAAACTATCACAATAGGGGAGCCCAAGAACTCGCTACTCCAAACTGGGGCAGCAAGAACCCGGCCACGGTGCACCACTGCATCACTAGAGAATAATTACTACGACTCAAAATCTACAATGGTCATTAAAGGGAATATAAAAATAACCCTAAAAATACATGACACCCCATCTCCCGGGAAATATGACCAAGGCATTGCCACGGACACAAAACCAGGAAAGGAGCCAGAGAACATGTCACCCCAAAGGGGTAACTAGAACCCAGCTACGGTTTATCATGTAGAAAGGGGCGCAAATTCCAACGACAGCGCATAATATTTTCACCCTAGACCATTAAATATAAGAGCCAAATGTACCTCTTTTTAAAAAAGGAATGAAAAATTTTTTTTCACATCTCCTGAATACATTTTATTAATTACAAATAACTAATGCTACAGATAGTCACCCTAAAAAACTGAAACAAAAAGGAGACAAAACTCAGAAGAACAGCAGCCAGAAACGTCAGTCCAGAAGTATTCCACAGATTTTAAAAAAATTTTTGATGTCATAATTTTCACAGAATGATCTAAAAGAAAAAGAAAAAACAAATTAATAATAAAACCAAATACAATAACTAGCACTGTATGTGCTACCTTATTCAGGAGATAATTAATGGGCAGAAATTCCGAATTACAAGGTGAACTCATCATATACTTATATTAATTATTAGCACATCTGGTTGAAAAACTTTATCAATTAACGACACAAGTGCTGCCTCTCTTCAAGTTTTTGCACATAGTATACCTTGATCCAGGTTTGTGGCGTGCACTCTATTTTTCATAATCGGTTGCTGCTGATACATGTTTTTCAAATTGTCTACAGTGGATCAATCAGCGTGCAACCGTATTTAAAGTTTTTTCTTGACTATCAGTGGTGATTTATTATGGCATCTGAACCCAATGTTTTTTCCTATTCGGAGGAAGAGGTGAGCAGAATTTTACAAGGAATTTCTGGTGATACTGCATTTTTAAGTGTTCCATCTTTGATCAACACCAAGAGACAATGGGAGAATGCACAGCGGAAATATATTGCTACTCAACTTCATTTACTTACCATGAGTGCATATTATAAAGCTAAGTGGATTCCAAGAGGTATGAGGTCTCATCTCGCTCCTAATTTATTTGCCAATAATGAGAGTTTTTGCCAGCGATTTATTCAAATCTCTAACAAGTTTGCATTTGATGTGATGTTGTTGAATATGGAATTTCTTCAAATAGAACTTAACACCATCAGTTCTAAAGTACAGGAATTGGAAGTGGTTTTGTCTACATTGATTCATGGGGAAGACCTTCAGAAATATAAGGAGGACGTTTCATCATCTCTACAAAAATTTAAAACAGATCTGGAGGGCATCAAGCGTCAGAAATGGCATCGTGACATGGAGGACTATAAAAGTGGACATATATTCTCCTGGCAAAGGCAAGGACTTCATCGTTCCATTTCACAAAGAAAGGGCTCACAAAAAAGGAAATATCAATCTTCTTCTTCTGATGCAGAGGGTCAAGAGACTCCATCTTTTTTAGGGCTGGATACCCCTTCTTCAAACGCACAAGGAGAGGGGGTAGGAAACATAACCGTCGGTTCAAGAAACAAGTCCAACAAGAAAAATTATCAATTACTACAGAACAAGCACAAGACCAAAGTCTAGTGGTAAATATCTCTTCATATCAATTATCTAATATAGAGTTGAGAGCTTTAAATAAGGGGCTATCATTTTGCCCTATTGATCACTTTGATTGGTTTCAGCTTGAATTGGATATGTATGAGTTTTTTCGTAAGATTAAGTTAAAGATGTTTTTTTCTAATGTACCTTCTATTTCTGATGATCAGACTGTTCAGATTGTTGAAAAACCGGAGGTTTGTTTCTCTCAAACTGGATTGAGTAAGACTAGTAATTTTGTTCCCTATACCAACAATCCTATAGTTATGGCCTTTGAATCTACTGTGAGGTTAGGGATACATAACATTCGTGATAATGACAACTCCTTTATTCATGGAAATCTTAATAAGGAAAAAAAATTAGCTATCAAATCCCTGTCATTAAATAACAATGTGACAATAAAGCCAGCTGATAAGGGTGGAGCCCTTGTTGTCCTTGATACTAAATTATATATTAATGAGGTACTTCGTCAGTTAAATGATACTGAGGTTTATGCTAGGTTATCATGTGATCCAACTTCTCGGATACTGGTTAATATTCGAGAGTTGGTTGACACAGCATATTCTCAAAAAATTATTGATAAGGATTTAAAGAATTTTTTGGTGGAGAAATCTCTTAAAATACCTACAATTTATTGTTTGCCAAAAATACATAAATCTTTAGATAATCCCCCGGGATGAACGATCGTTTCAGGTAGGGGCTCTATATTTTGCCCCATAGCTAAATTTTTGGATCAGATGTTAAGGAGATATGCTCAGGAAGCAAAATCTTACATTAAAGATACTACAGATTTTCTTAATAAAATACATGAGGTTAACATCTTAGATACGGACATCTTAGTCTCTTTTGACGTAGTTAATCTGTATATGTCCATAAATCATACTAGAGGGATTATTACCGTACAGAAGTATTTGGAGACATCAGAGTACTCCATTGAATTGTTTAAACTTTCCTTTTGAAATTATTGGAGATCATTCTTAAGGAAAATTATTTTTCTTTTCAGGAACAATTTTACATACAATTAAAAGGGACCGCTATGGGGTCCAATGTTGCTCCTACGTATGCAAACATGTTTGTGTCCAGACTTGAGGAAGAATGTATCTATGTCTCTCACCATTGAGATCATATAGTAAATTGGGTTAGATTAATAGATGAACTATTTTTCTTATGGCGAGGTTCTTCGGAACAATTAGAGGATTTTTTTTTGTTTCTTAATACTATGGATCCAGATATCAAGTACACTATGACATCCTCCATGACCAATGTACAATTTCTAGACACTATGGTGCATAAAGATGGCACTAAGTTAGTGACAGATTTATTTATAAAGAATACAGACAGAAATAATTTACTACATTTTGACAGTTTTCATCCCCGTAGTATGATTGAATCACTACCCTATAGCCAATTTTTAAGAGTAAAGAGGATTGTGGATGACCCTCTTATTTTTGAACGAAGACATGAAGAAATGTCTTCAAAATTTAGACATAGAGGGTATCCTCCGAAAATTATATCTTTACAACAGCAGAAAGTTAGGGGTTTGGATCGATCTTCCCTATTAAAAAAACTAAAGAACATAAGTCTGGTTCTTCGCGTATTGCGTTTATATCTACTTATTCTAAATTTTCCAGAAAAATCAAGAATGTGATCCATAGGGAGTGGCATTTACTGAGAGATAATTTCCCACATATATCGGAGTTTAATTCTCCTCCAAGAATGGCATTTAGGAGAAACAAAAACTTGAGGGACTCTCTGGTATCATCCGAAATGAAGGATGAGCAGACGAATATTCAGAGATTTATCAGACCACAAAAGTTAGGCTGTTTTCCCTGTCTAAATTGTAGTTGTTGTAGGAACCTTATGAAGGGAGATATTTTTACACATCCATTGACTAAAAAAGAATATAAGATCAATTATTTCTTAACATGTAGGAGCCGTTTTGTGATATACATTTTTTATTTGTCCTTGTGGGTTATTGTATATCGGGAAACTTCTCAAGAATGCAGGATTAGGATCAATAAACACAAATCTACCATACGTACAGGTAAAGTGGATCTCCCAGTTCCAAAACATTTTGCAGAGTATAAACATAAAGTTGAGGAACTTCGATTTGTTATCATTGATCATATACCTATTAATAAACGTGGTGGAGATCGGTCTTTGACATTAAAACGTAGGGAATTACAATGGATTTACAAGTTGAATTCCCTTTATCCAGCAGGTCTTAATCTTGAATTTAAAATTCTTCCCCAGATGTGTTTTTAATTGGTAAGTTTTTCAACCAGATGTTTCTAATAATTAATAATAGTATATGATGAGTTCACCTTGTAAATTTGGAATTTCTGCCCATTAATTTCTCCTGAATAAGGTACAAAATACAGTGCTAGTTATTGTATTTGGTTTTATTATTAATTTGTTTTTTCTTTTTCTTTTAGATCATTCTGTGAAAATTATGACATCAAAAAATTTTTTAAAATCTGTGGAATACTTCTGGACTGACGTTTCTGGCTGCTGTTCTTCTGAGTTTTGTCTCCTTTTTGTTTCAGTTTTTTAGGGTGACTATCTGTAGTATTAGTTATTTGTAATTAATAAAATTTATTCAGGAGATGTGAAAAATTCCTTTTTTCATTCCTTTTTTAAGAGGGTACATTTGGCTCTTATATTTAATGGTCTAGGGTGATAATAATATGCGCTGTCGATTGAATGTGCGCCCCTATCTACATGATAAACCGTAGTGGGTTCTAGTTACCCCTTTGGGGTGACATGTTTTCTGGCTCCTTTCCTGTTTTTTTGTCCGTTGCAATGCCTTGTCATATTTCCCGGGAGATGGGGTGTCAGTATTTTTAGGGTTATTTTTATATTCCCTTTAAGACCATTGTAGATTTTGAGTCGTAGTTAATTATTCTCTAAGTGATGCAGTGGTGCACCGTGGCCGGGTTCTTGCTGCCCAGTTTGGAGTAGCGAGTTCTTGGGCTCCCCTATTGTGATAGTTTGATCTGGTTAAGCCCGGTTCTGTTGTCAAAAGGTGGGGGGGCTTATGTATCACATGGGGGTTACACTTCCCAAGTATCATCAAGCCTATAATTTATTTTATTTTGTTATATTTCATGCTCCTGGTTCTATAAACAAAAAAAAGTTTTTCTTTATGTGCGGCTCCGGATAGTGGCGCATGCGCAGTGAATACCTCTCCTCTGTCAGTGTGACGCGATGTGAGTCTCACTGCGCCTATCGGACTAGTTGCGCCTGCGCAGTGCACCCGAGGAGACGCCGAGGAAGTATGCGGCCAGATCGTCTAGTGCAGTTAGTAAGCAGCTGTTTCTTTGTGTATAATCACATTTATTTACACTGTATGAACAATTGATATAATGTAATTCATGTTGTATTCATGATCTTGTCACACGAGATGCATTTGAAGCATTTTTTATACATAATGGTTTATTTACACATTGAATTGTATTCACATACACTTTTTATTTGAATGATTTATGAAGTTTTTGTGTTTATTGATATTTTGATTGTACACTGATTGATGAATGTAAATTTATTGGATTGAATCACTATATATACCACTTTGTGAGCACTGTGTGTTTAGCTTGAGAAAGGCTCAGATGTGAGCTGAAACGTTGCTGCTATTGGGTGAATAAACAACCACGTTTTTTGAAGTGCTGCCTCTCTTCAAGTTTTTGCACATAGTATACCTTGATCCAGGTTTGTGGCGTGCACTCTATTTTTCATAATCGGTTGCTGCTGATACATGTTTTTCGAATAGTCTCCAGACCTTAATCCCATAGAAAAATTATGGAGGGAGTTGAAGCTCCGAGTTGCCAAGCGAATGGCTTCAAAATCTTAATGATTTAGACATGATCTGCAAAGAGGAGTGGACCAAAATTCCTCCTGACATGTGCGCAAACCTCATGATCAGCTACAAAAAACGTCTAACTGCTGTGCTTACCAAGTCTTGTTTGCCAGAGGGATCAGATACTTATTTCTCAATGTAAAATGCAAATAAATGTATATAATTTATACAATATTATTTTCTAGATTTTATTTTTGATGTTCTCTCAATGTTTGATCTCTCAATTAGAAATGGGCGAATTTCTCAAAAATTCGGTTCGCCGACTTCGCTGAATTTTCGGACAAAATCTGTTTAGTTACGAATTACTTCGGGATGAATCGCGTTAAAAAACAGCTATTTCCTGGCTGCACAGAGCCTGTAGGGTGCCGTAGAACATTTTTCCATGCTTAAATATGCAGAGGGAGCTTGGTTTGGTCTTCATACAATGCTGTGTTTTAGTATTGCACGCACATGACTGCTGCCACTCTTAGAATCGCTTCACTCTAAAATTCCCTGGACACTTACGGGGGCAAAACTGACCAAAAAACTGAAGCGGGAATGCAGCCTGATCAAGACATGGCAGCGACAGCTGAAAAAAAACAAGCATAGGGCTAAGATCCTACAATAGCGTCAAAGAACACAGTAATAGGTTACCGGAGCCGGCAGAGGTCTCAGCACAGTAAGGGGACATCACAGCAGGGGTCACTCTATGAGGCCAGAGCTCTAAACCGTCACAGAATATGACAGAACCTGTTCTATAAAATGCTGATACATGTAGAGCGCCCCTCCCCTCCCCCCCGAATGAGTGGAGAGGGTGTCGGCAATAATTTTGCGTTGACGTCGGTCAATAATCCATCAGTATTGCTAAAGCAAAAAACAAACAGGAGTTGATCCAAAACAGAGATGACCAGTAAATGGGATATTTGCATGTCTTCTGTGTTCTGTATCCACTCCTGCTTTTGGCTAGACAATCCTGATCCTTCCCATTCCTTCTGACAGGTGAAAAGAAGGGGAAAACCAAACATAGTGGCAACGTCATAGAGTGGTGAGGGTGGAAACAGCATTAGGAAACCACAGGGTGTTCCAGTGAGACAGTGGTCACTTGGCAGCAGCATGAGTAGGCCACAGAGTGGCACAATGACAAATTCTGGAGGTGGCAGCAACATCAGGAGCCCACAAAGTGGCACAATGACACAGTGTGGAGATGACATCATCATCAACAGCAGCAGCATGAGGTCAGACAGTGGCACAATGACATTCTGGAGGTGGCAAAAACAGGAGTAGGCCACAAAGTGGCACAATGACAGAATGTGGAGGTGATGGCAGCAGCATCAGCTTGAGGTCAGAGAGTGGCACAATGACAGGGTGTGGAGATGACGGCGGCAGCATCAGCAGCAGTATGAGGTCAGAGAGTGGCACAATGACAAGGTGTGGAGGGCACGGCACCAGCAGCAGCAGCAGCAGCATGAGGTCAGAGATTGGCACAATGACACAGTGCGGAGGTCACGGCACCAGCAATAGCAGCAGCAGCAGCATGAGGTCATAGAGTGGCACAATGACAGAGTGTGGAGGTGGGTGGCAATACCAGTCCCTGGTAAAGATGGTTGGTGGCAGATGGAGAAACTGTCAGCAGATGTGTTGCATCAGGCGGGTGGCGGCATCAGAATAGTGGCTGAGGCAGGTAGTTTGAACCCAGACTAATTTCTCAAAGTTTTGGTGAGGCGTCATGGCTTATGTAATCTGACGCCTAAGGCATTGGTGTGTGGAAATCCTGGCCGATCCAAGTCTGATTCATCTTGACAAAGGTCATCTTGACAGTCAATTTAAAATAATTTCACATGCATACATTATTATTATTATTATTTATTTTTGAGCGCCCTTGATTCCAGAGATTAATGCAGAGATGGATGGGGGGAAGAGGTTATGGAGAGCCCTGTAGGTCAAGGTTACTAACTTGAACTGGGTTCGCTGGGGAAGAAAGGGGAAAAGTCTCTCCTTGAGGAGAAGAACCAATAAATTGGTCGTTGTGAGGGTTTACTTGCCATTCAGAGCTCACTGACTGTTTTGCATAAAGCAATGGCTTATGGATTCGCTGGGCAATGGGTAGCCTGCACAGGGATTGGCAGAGGAGAAGGGCAGAGGAGTATGGAGGAGAGAGGTGAATTAGACGGGCAGCAAAGTTAGGGATGTTGTGGAGAGTAGCGAGGGTGCTAGATGGGAGGCCACAGAGAAGGATGTTGCAATAGTCTAGGCATGAGATGACGAGGGCTTGGACAAGGATTTTTATGTTTTCAAAGTTAAGGAATGAGCAGATACGGGAGATATTTTTCAGGTGGAGGCGGCAGCAGAGGTGAGGGATTGGATGTGCCGTTTGAAGGACAGATTGGACTCAAAGGTTATCCCAAGGCAGCGGACTTGCGGAGCCGCTGAGAGAGAGTAGCCAGTGACTGATAGAGAGATCAGGTGGGGGGTATGGAGTGGGACGGTGGGAAGATGATGAATTCAATTTTCTCCACGTTTAGCTTCAGGAGACGGGAGGAGAAGAAGGAGAATATGGACGAAAGACAGTCTGGTATCCGGGAGAGTAGGGAGGTAACATCTGGGCCAAAGATATAGAGTTTGGTATTGTCAGCATACAGGTGGTACTGAAAGCCATGTGATGCTATTAGCTGACCTAGACCAAGAGTGTAGATAGAGAAGAGTAGTAGGCCCAGGGCAGACCCCTGGGGGACACCAACGGAGAGGCGGCGGGAGGAGGAGGTGGTGCGAGAGTGAGAGACGCTGAATGTCCGCTCAGTGAGGTACGAGGAGATCCAGAAAAGAGCCAAGTACGTGATGCCGAGGGAGGAGAGGATGTGTAGGAGGAGTGAATGATCGACAGTGTCAAAGGTGGAGGACAAGTCTAAGAGAATAAGCACAGAGTAGTGTCGTGAGGCTTTGGCAGTTACTAGGTCATTGGTGACTTTGGTTAGGGCGATTTCGGTAGAGTGGTTGGGTCGGAAGCCTGATTGCAGCGGGTCATGTAGAGAGATGAGAGGACAGTTGAAGATGGACATGCTGTTCAAAGAGTTTAGAGGCGAATGGAAGCAGTGAGATGGGGCGATAGTTCGACAGATAGGAGAGGTCTATGCCGATGTTAACTAATATGCTACTTAACAACTTGGTGAAATTTTAGCCCTGCTTTTCTTTTTGTCACTCAAAATGAAACATGCACAAAAAATTGAAGCACTGGTGCACGCAATGCTGCTACATATTATATTCTCAGTAGTAAACAGATTTAGGGAAATGTTTCCTGTTTCAGTGCTATGCATTTTGTAAAGAGTAGTCGGTGCACTTCACAACCCTACTCAACCTGTCTGTATTATTATGATGTAACATTATATTGCAGGAAACTAAATTAAAAACGATTGCAGCATGGAACTTGTTAATTAGCTAGGCAAAAGTACAAACAGCGCTAAGAAGAAAAGCACACATTGTACATCCTAAAGGGGTTGTCCTCTTTCGAGAATGTCATCGGTGTATTTGTTTTATCATTGTTTGCTGAACAGATTCACTTTGTCTTTAGTATATTTGGAGGAGTCACTGCCTCCATGTTAGTCATGCACTTCTCTCATTTGCCCTAGGTGCTTTTAACCCCTTAACGACTGCCTACTGTCTTTTGACGGCGGGCGGATTGTATTCTCTGTCTGCAGCGATGTCAAAAGATTTTGTTGCCTACAGAGGGGGTTTATGGCTCAAAGCACCGCAACTTTACTGGGAACAGAGCTGTAGTTCACAGCTCCGTTCCTAGGTCAGTCTCAGTGAACCCTTTGATTGCAATGTTTGACTAGTTACTTAGAAGTAAAGAGAATCAGCGTAGAATGACAGCACCTGGGGTTCAACACTTCAGCAGTGAGTGTGTGTGATTACTAAACAGGGAATAGGGTGACAGTAGCTGCCTGAGAGGAGAGGTGATTTCTGAACATGTGCAGCCAGGACTGAGGAGCTGTCGTCACTGGTCATACCCCCTAGAGATGAGCTGTACACTATGGATCACTAAGGGAGCAGCTAAAACAAAAATGGTAGAGAATTTTTAATAATGATGAAGGGTAAAAATGTTTATTATTTAATTTCAAGCTTCCTACATCAATTTTACTTCATGGTAAAACCCCTTCAACTCCTTTCCACAGGCAGACTATTTGTTTTTCTTCTTGCATTTGTTTTATCCTCCCAACTTTCCAAGAGCTATAACTTTTTAATTGTATACAACATAGTTGTTTAAGGGATGTTTTATTGGTACCATTGACCATAAAATGTAACCCAATGGGAAACTCAAAATAAATTCTAAGTGGGATGGAAAGGGACAAGAAAAAAGTAATTGTGCTATTTTTTGCAGAGGTTTTGTTTTATGACATTCACTCTTCAGTATAAATTATGTGTTATCTATATTCTGCAGGTTGGCGTGATTCCGGCGGTGCCAAACATGTAGAGTTTTCATTATGTTCTAGTGCTTGTCTTAATCCCTCAATCACACTGCAAATACATGTTTGTGGGGCGATCGCACTACACAGGCGGTGGATTCTAGCTGACACCTGCCGGTAACAGCGCAGAATGGAGCCGGCTCCATTCCGTGCTGTTTACCCTCTAAATGAATGGTGATATTCTCCACTCCAATTGGGGCCCTTGTGGCAAGATCGTAGGGCCAGAATTGGTTTACACAATACAAAAGGGTGTACACATGATTGCACCCCCTACTGGTGAAGCACCCTAGGGGAACTCAAATTAAAAGTGAAAAAAAAAGTTTAAAAGTGTAAAAAAAATTTAAATATTAAAAGTTGAAATCACACACATTTTGCCATTTTACAAATAAAAAATAAATAAAGATAAAAAGTTACACACAATTGGAATCGCCGCGCCAGAAAAACATAATTTATCCTATACGCTGAACACCGTAGAAGAAAAAAATTCCAGATGCCAAAATTGTGGGTTTTTTGGTCATTTCAGGTCCCCTAAAAATTGGAATAAAAGTGATCACAAAAGTCGCATCTACCCCAAAATGGTAACAATAAAAAGTACCCTTCAGCTATAAAAAATGTGCCCTCTGAGCAGAAATGATGGCCACAAACAATGCTGAAGACATCAAGGAGAGCGCTATGTATCAGCCAGGTCAGGTACCCATGCCAATTTTCTAGCACAGACTACGCTGATGTTAACAGTTGCGAAAGCCAAACTAAATGGGGGTTGGCACATAGCGCTTTAAATGTATGTGCTGGCCAGTGTGTACTTCTAAAACATACTTACCAACTCTTCCTGATTGTCAGGGAGACTCCCTGAAAAGGTGTAGTCCTCCCGGGCTTCCTGAAGAGTTGGTAAATCTCTTGCTATGGTAGGCTTGCCACAAATCTAGTAAACCACCAGCAGAGACAGTTATACTGCCAGGGGGCCAGTGCCGGTATTTTATTTGTACTGGCCATATCAAGTACTGGTAACATTTAGAATACACTCTTGGGCATACCTATTAGGGTATGTTCACACGGCTTATTTGGACACTGTTTGGACACATCCATACAAATTAATAGCCAGAGCAAAAACCGCTCCAAAAACACGCTGTGCACTGTATACCCTAGTGCAGTATGTATGGCTGAAAAGGGGCCAAACATAGTTACAAGTTGACAATATTTGGTTGGTTTTAGCCTAAGCCTATATGGCAGCTATACCACTTTATACAACTGTACTTTTTTTTTTTACTGGCTGTGGGTTGTTCTTTATATAGTGATGGTGCCAGGGTAAAACATTATGAGCTGCTGCCCTACCATCACCTGGTACATAGGGACCACATTGTAGCTAGGCTCTGAAGCAAAGTTGATTGATGTGCTGTTACCCATTTTTAGCTGCTGGTTAGGAGAGCCAACGCCCAGTAAAGCTGAAGGATACCACATCCATTATCAGCTGTCCTCCAAAGCTGTTACACAGATGTGAAAAGGGGGTGTGGCTTTTTGCAAAATAGTCATGTAAAAGAGGTGTGGCCCACTCAAATCATCAAGGCGGCAAGCTAAAATTCAAAATCTCCCACTTCCAGAAGTTGGCAAGTATGTTCTAAAACACCCGGCGTATAGTGGCGCAGACAGTACGCAGCGTTATACACCGGGATAGCGTGAAGTGTGAACATACCCTTATAGTGTAGGCCCCCCTGAGGTCACCTTGTCATTGGTGGATGTGCCCTCACAGTACTGATTAAATATGCGAACTAAGAACCTCAAATTTGCATGCATCCAAAAAGTAGCAGAAATGCATTTTGCAATAGTTGAATTGTATGACTGTCTCTTAGTATCTGTAGAGTGTTGCTGATATGTTTTTGTGTTAACTTTTTTTTTAAAGCTCTTTAATGAGGAAGGAGTAAGGGCCACTTAGTGAAGCAGATCAGCAGGTTTTGTATTATACTGTGTTACTCTATAGTTGAGTCACTACATAGATTTTGTAATTATTTCTTGGATGTGGCTATTAGTGTTAGATACACACGCAAAAAACATTAAGTCTGACATTTCCTTGTTTCAGCAATACTGCCACCACCCACATCCTGATCCCCACCCTCTATAGGTTTATAAACCTGGAACTCTAGAAAATACATTACGACTATCATACCTGTGCTAAAGAGGAGGATGAGTCCAATTCAAGCCACCTTCCTAGGGCTCTTGCTCTGTTGTGCTGCTCTGAGAATATCAGCAACTAGTAAGTTCTTCATAGAACAGATAGATGTTATGTATAATGTTACATGTCTATTATGTGCACGGGGATACATTAGGATCCACATCCAAGGGTCAAGCCAGTATCTTGAAATATATCATATGCATATGCTATCATAAATCATATCATATGCTATCATAAATATATCATATGCTTTAACAAATACAAGAAAGCGATAATTTAAAGTGTTGTCCCTAAGTTTAAAAAATTCACCTACCCTGTTTCCCTGAAAATAAGACAGTGTCTTATATTAATTTTTGCTCATAAAGACGAACTAAGACTTCTTTTTAGGAGATTTCTTATTTTTCCATGAACAGGAATTCACATTTATTGTTGAACAAAAAATCAACCTGTATTAATGTACTGTAGTGATTTCATCACAAACATCAGTATAAGCAGCCAAACTCTGAATTGAATAAAAAAAAAATGCACTTCATAAAAAAATGCACTATGTCTTGTATTCGGGGGATGTCTTATTTTCGGGGAAACAGAGTACAAGCACAAAATATATGTATAAAAATAATGTGTGTGTATAGCATATAAAAACAACAGGTGAGTAGGTGTTGCCTTTTTATATTTCTCTATCGATGTACAGTAGCTATGTGAGGGCTTGTTTGTTTTTTATGTGACAAGTTGAGTTGGTTAGCGGCACTATTTTGTGGTATTTATAGTTTATTGATTAGCTTTTATTAATTTTTATGGGGGTAAAGGGAATGCAAAAAAAAAAAAAAAAATAAAAAAAAAATCAGCAATTCCACCATTGTCCTTTGCTTTTTACTATTTGGTAAAAATAACATGCTACACTAGCAAGTAGCAGGTCTGTACAAAAGCAACAATACCAAACATGTATAGTTTTTTTTTTTTTTAAGTTTTAGTACTTTTGCATAATAAAAACATGTTTTCTGGAAAAAAAGAAGTCATTTTTGTGTGCCCACATTGCCATATCCTTGTTTTTTTCAGAAGTTTAGTTCTTATTTGTTAAATTTTAGGGTTTAATGTATATAATTTATTGGTGGAATTTTTACAGCCAACCAATAGCTGTTAAAAGATGTTAGACAGGTTGAAAGATGGGCCTGATTTATCAAACAGATATGTTGCACACCTAGATTTCTGGACTAGTTTACACTTTCTAGGTATTACACAGTTTTTGTAACCTGCCGCACTCTGTTATGAAGCACTTAAAGGGGTGTTCCAGGACTGATCAATGCTCGTTCTTTCATTGGGGTATGAGTAAAAATAGAAGCGAAGAATACTTACCTCCTGGACACTCCCATTCATTCCGGCAGGAAGTAAGGAGTGAAGGTCCATCGTTGCAGTGACAGCTCCAGGCAATCACAGGCCACAATGGCACACGCACATGACCTCTCGGGCATGTAATTGGCTGGAGCGGTCACGTGAACGCTGATCTTCACTGCCTCATCCCGAGATGAACGCACCGGCAGCTGGGAGTGAACAGAACCGACCGGGAGGTAAGTATGAGTCGTCTCTTTTATTTTTACTCACACCCCAATGAAAGTACAAGCATTAATCAGTCCCAGAACACCCCTTTAAAGATCCAATAATAAACTTTATATTTATAGTACTAAAATGGTTCAGGTAATGTTCCTTGTTAGGGAAAGGCAACATGTAGTTGTGTAGATACTAATTCATCTTGATCACTTCATAGAATTTATAGGGCTTTTACCATGAGGTAAGGTCCCCTGCATGGATTGCTAACCGTGCATGTGAATGAAGAAGGTGGTGCCTGCTGCTGTCCTCTCCATTCACTTCTATGGAAGCTCCTGAATATGGCTGAGCACACATACTCGGCTATATTCAGGAGCTCCCTTAGAAGCAAGCACTGGCCTCCTCATTCACATTCACGATTGGCTCTGAGTGACCAGTGCAGGAGACTTTACCTCATGATAAAACCCCTTTAAATATATTTAAAAAAAACTGCAGTCAGCTGTTTTAGGGTGTTTGCCCCTCATCAGTGCAATGTAAAATATTGGCTCACACCCTAAAAAGGCTGTCTGCAGATAAATATATGGTTGGCATTAATCTCAATTACATTGCAAGGTTCATTATGTCCGATGTGAATTGAGGAATTTTACATCCAAAAAGGTGGCTCTGCAAGGTCACAACTCTTTTACCATGAGTCTTTTTGAATATATTTACATTTTAATGGAGCTATCAAGCAGGGGCGTAGCTAAAGATTCATAGGCAAGGGTGCAAAACTTAAAGGGGTTGTCTCGCTACAAAGAATAGCTTTCAAATTGTAGGGAACACAAAATAAAGACATTTTCCAAATATATTGCTTTGTTCCTCTGTTTTCCCTAAGGAGATACAAGTGAATTTATGACCTCCCTGGCTATTTCAGTTCCCTCAGTAACCAACCTGTAAACAATTCTCCCCCTGCTGTTTGTTCAATGAGATAACAGTGAGTGACATCATCACACAGGTCACAGCAGTGTCCTGTGCTGCTGAGCAGTAAAAAGCTTGATTTATGTAAAATAAACAGAACTGTAATTAGGGCTTTTGTTTTGGGGATCAGATAAGAAGTCCTGTTAGTAGTTTGAGAAGCTAATCTGATCTAATAGCATCTGAAAGCACAGCAAGGCACAGAGCTGTACAAGCATGGAGCTGTATGCAAATGAGTCAGTCTGAACCAGGAAGTGACAGAGTATTTCATTCATGCATTCTCTGAAACTCTGTAGGGAGACAACTCCTTTAAGCCCCCTTGCCCCTGGGGAAATGGCTGTGGACCAATACTTTTTAACAACAGGTTTCCTACTTGGTGTGAGGGATATCTGTGGTGTAGTGTGCTGCGGGAAAATATTTCTACTTAAAGGGATTCTCGCATACAAGAAAATAAATTTTAAAAGGGATCAGGTAGCAGAAAAAAATAAAAATTATGGATTCAAAGCATCTGTCACCCATTGCCCTCTCCCCCCCCCAAAAAAATATTTGGGTTTAGTTTTTGTTAGGCTACGTTCACACGGCTTAACTGCGGGACGTAATTACGCCCCGCAATCATGCCATGTGGCTGGGGGCGGGCGGGAACGGGGGAGGTAGCGGGGGGGCCGGCACTTCGACGGCCCATAGACATTCATTACCAGCGGCGCGTATACGCCGCTGGTAATTCACATGTCACTGATCTCCCCCCTCGGCGTATTCGCCGAGCAGGAAGAGGAGACGTAATCCATAGTTCTCTATGAGAACTGTGGATTACCGTAATGACTGGGCCGTTTTCAGCCCGTAATTTGCGCACTACGGTGCGTAATTACGGACCGAAATACGGCCCATTTTAAGCCGTGTGAACATGGCCTTAGAGTTTATACCTTACAGTTTATCTGACATATTATCTGTGTTCTGCAGGTCACTACATATACAAAAGCCAAAAAATGTCATCACTATGTAGTGACTAATACCATCATAATGTTACTGACCAAATCAATATATCAAGACCAATGATATCAATAACAACATTATACAAAGTCCAAAGAATACCACAACATCCCACTACCATATAGTGACTAATACCACCATACTGTTACTGACAAAATCACTATCCCAAGACCAGTAATACTACCACATATCATCATTTTTCACCACTATAAAGTGACTCACGCCACCATACTATTATGGACCAAAAAATACTGCCACATACTGTCCGCATGTGATGGATCAAAAAATAGGATAGATATTGCCAAATAAAAACAATATACAACGACCAAATAATACCGCCACATATTGACCGGGGAAAGAGACTGAATAAAACCACTGTACTATTACTGAATATAAACTATTACACTAAGACCCCTAATACCGGGCCGGGATGATGGGTAGGCAGAGATAGGCGATCGCCTAGGGCGCCTAGCTCTGCCTGTCACTAGGGGATGCAGGAATGGGGACGGCTCACCAGCTGAGCCAGCTCCATACCTGGAAGGTGCCGACTGTTTGTTAGTCGGCACCTTCCCTCAGCTGTAGATGGCCCCCTTCTGTCCCTGGCGCCGGGTAAGCATGGGAGGGGTGACTCACATTGGTGTCAGTGCAGCAGGAAAGAACGTTAGGAGAAGAAGTACATCTCTCCTAATATTCCTTCCTTTCTGGCAGCTCCTGTCACATGACAGGAAGCTGTCAGCACCCAGTGTACTGCTGGGAAGAGTGGGCAGAGATTCGGCTCCCACTACAGCAGAGCACTGAGGGCTGAACATAGAAGAATACAGGGCTCCAGGACAGGTGAGTGTTATCTATGGGTGGTGGTGGGGAATCAGAGCAGAGGGGGAGGCAATTAGGGTGAGGGGGGGATCAGAGCAGAGTGGGGGCACTAGGGAGGTGGTGGAGGGGGATCAGAGCAGTGGGGGGAAGGGCCAGTAGGGAGGTGGTGGGGGGGAGTCAAAGCAGTGGGGAGAACGGCTACTAGGGTGCTGGGGGGGGGGGAATCAGAGTAGTGGGGGGAAGGGCCATTAGGGTGGGGGGAATCAGAGCACAGAGGAAGGGCCATTAGGGTGGGGGGGATCAGAGCTGGGGGTAATTAACGAAGGGGGGTAATTAAAGCAGGAGGGGGAGGTAGAGGGAATTAAAGCAGAGGGGATCAGCAAGGGGAGTAACTAGGCCAGGGGGGATCAGTTTGGGTAGGGGGTAATTAGGCCAGGGGGGATCAAAGCAGGGGGGTAATAACGGCATAGAGTAATTAGGGAAGGGGGGATCAGAGCAGGGGGAGTAATTAAGGCAGGGGGTAAAGCAGGACAAGGAGGTTATAAGGGCAGGGGGTAATTAAGGCAGGGGTATCAGAGCAGGGTGGGTAATAAGGGCAAAGGGATAATTAGAGCAGGAGGTGGATGGAATTAGGGAAAATGGAATGAGAGCCGGAGGAGCAATTAGGGAAGGGGGTATCAGTGCTGGGGGTGTAAGCAGAGTAGGAGGGAGAGTAATAAGGGCAGAGGGGAATTAGCAGGAGGGGAGGGGATTAGGGCAAGAGGGATCAGAGCAGGGGTGGGGTGTTTTGAGTTGGGGAAGTGGGTTAGAGAGAGGAAGTTCAGAATAGGGGAGCTGTTTAATACAGGAGGAGATATTTGATACACCCATAAATAATCCAGCCAACATTCCGGCTCTCCCCCACTGACCAGACCCCCAGCCTGGGAACGCTCCCCCCCTTTCCCAGCCCCCTCAAGCTTAAATTTTGCTTGATAGTGACGGGAGGTAGCGAAACAGTTTCTAGCCCGCCCTCCAACCTTTTTAAAACCCCCTGGGTAGCAGGGAAGGGTACCCCAAAGGTGGAAAGGCAGACGTAAAAATTCCTTTTCCGAACCCCCCTTTGACGACCATGACCTACAACTCCAAATCTCACAGCGCCCTTGGGGTCAAGTCCAAAACCAAACCCCTGTCCGTTTTGGGCCCCAAGAAAATAACGATTAAAAGAGAAGCTGGGGGCCCTTTTGAAAACAGGTGGGAGAAGAAACAATCTCCGAATCGGGATTCGGGGGGCAACCCCGGCTACTGAGCTAAAAATTTCTATGCTGAGGGAAACTTCCAGAAGTCGGGGGTCGGGGGGCCCCCTGTAAAGTTGGGGAGGGGCGAAATCGGATGGGGCCCTACATGAAAAATGGTGCCAAACCAACAAAACGTTCCGGGAAAATTCCCGAGTTTCCCTTTCCCTGATCGCCCACCAGATAATGCAAAATTTTTCTGGATTTTAGGAAAAAGCAGAAATTTTAAACACCCTTTCCCGAAACTCAAATCTGATCAAATTTTTCAGAGGCAGGAAGATACTAGTCTTTGAAGACTTTTCGCGGGGTTGTCCGAAAAACCGGGACATTCCTCACATCTGCTCTGCTTTTTTCCAAAAAAGGAAAATAAAATTCGCCCTCCTCACCCGGCGACCCTTAAAATTTATTTCATAAAAGGGGGAAAAACATTTCAACTTTCTACTCCCTGAGGAAGCCAAAAAAATTTCATCGACGGGGACAATGGGAAAGGGTTTCCCGATCATTTCTCCTTTTTAACCCCCCCCAAATCCCCTCCCCCACCCCCGTTTCCCCCTTTTAAACTCCCAACGACCCCCGGAGAACAGCAGGGGAAGCCCCTTTGGCCCCCCCAATTTTTCCCGCCCCCGCGAGCCCAAGGAACAAGGAAACGTCAGGCCCCTGAATGACTGAATGAGGCCTGGTCATTTTTTTTTCTTTGCCCGCCTCATTTGGGGAAAATACCACCCCCAAGGAGCCTTTTTTCCCCCTTTTAGCATCACCGGGGGCCCTTCTCCCCTTCCCCCCGGATTATCCCCCCCCCCGTCACCCACTCGTTTTGCTTTTTCGAAATATAACGGGGTGTGGTGACCTGGGGCCCACCCCAATGACCATCCCCCGGGCCCCCGGGGCCCGGGAGGGGCCCCCACCGACCCGGGAATACCCCTTCGGGGTCCATTTTTTTTTTGTTTTTGCTAAATCACCCCCCCAAGATTTTGGCGGAAAAAAATTTGGGTAAACTTTCCCACATTTTCTGAGGAAAAATTTTGTATTTTTGAAATTGTTTCTCTCCTCGGAGTGCCGGGCTTGATAAAACCCCTCTGCCTCGCCGTAGTTTGTGGTGTTGGGGTTGTTTTTGTGTGTTTTTTTTTTTTTTTTTTTCCCCTCTCTCTCTCTCTCCTTTCCCCCCCCTTTCTTCTCCCGTTTCCCCTTTCTCCTTCTCCCCCCGCCCCCCCCCCAAACCCCCATTACAGTGACCCGCTCGGAAAACTCTTCTCCTGAGCGGGAAACATGAAGATTTTTTTCCGGAATATCAAGGGGCTAGGGCCCCCCCCTAATAAACGTTTGAGGGGCTTGAGGCCCCCTTAAAAAAGTTTGAAAGTTGATATACCCAATTTTCCCCGGGAGACGCACTTGCCGATCAGGATCTTGCGAATGAAACGGTTTTGGGGGTGGGTCCCAGGTATTCGGATCCCCCAGGGGTTTGAAAAAAAAAGCGGGGTGTGTTTCCCCTTATGGGAAAACCCTGTCGCGCCCAATTCTTAACCCACGGGACATGAAAAAGCAAAGGGCCAGATGGAGCAACATTACATTGCCCCGGGGCAGGGGAAATTTGGGGTTTCCACTTTATAACATCTAGGGGTCCTAATCCCGGAGGTTAAAACCTTCTTCAAGGACCTAGAATCCTTTATTTTGGGGCAAACATCAATCGACAAAAAAAATTTTGGGGGTGGTGACTTCAATTCCACCATCCCACCCCGGGGAGGATAGGGGGGGAACTCAGGCCCGAGACTTCTCCAACAGCCCCCAACAAATCCCCCCTGGCCAGCTTTGCTCGAATTTGGCTTTCTTTTGTTTTGGCCTGGCGTCCCCGTAACCCCGGGGGAAACGTAAAGTACTCCTTCTTTTCCCCCCCCCCATAACACATGGTTCACGGAACCCCCCCCCCTTTTTTTTTTTTCCCCCCCCTTAATTTATCCCCAAAAGGCTTTTGCCCGGCGTACGAGGGGGCCCGGTTTTGGCCCGGTTTTACTCATATCCGATCTTTCCCCCAGTCACTCTCTCTGTTTGGGGACGCTTCCCTAGAGGAAACAAAATTTTTTACTGGGCTTTCCCCCTTCCTAAAAAGTTTGAAAGAGTTTCAATTGCCCCTACAGGGTGGTGGAGGGAAATTTCACTTAAACAATGCAATAACCAAAAACTCCCTCAGCTTTATTGGGAAAAAACTGCCAAGGGGTTTTCTCAGGGGGGGGTTTTATCGAGTACGTCCCCCAGGCCCTAAGAAAAAATATCAAAAAAAAAACAAGCTTCGGCAACACTTTTCGGAGGCCTACGATGTTTTTCCTGGTTCCCCCCCCCCCTGGGGAGCAAAATTTTTGGGCAGAATTCCAAAGGAGAGTATGAAAAACTGGCTGGAGAAAAGGGAATTTTTTTAAAAACTACCCCCGGGAAACCCCAAACTTTTCCTTTTTTGGCAAAAAAACCCGGGGGTAGATTTCGGGCGAAATTCCCCAAAGGGGGTCCCCAAACCCCCCCCACCCTTTCCCTTCGCTACGAGACAAGGAGGGCCCAATTTTGTATGGGAAAAGGGGGGAGGGGTGACAAACATCCTCCTTTCCTTTTACCAGTCACTCTATGCGACGAGCTTTCTAGATAAAAAGCCCTCTCGTGACGGGGCCTTACCAATATCAAAATTTTCCTGTTTCTCACAGCTGAAAAGTTTCACTATTGGGGTCTCCAGTATTTTGAACCCGAAATAATGTCAGCTATGGGAAAGGGCTGAAAGCAAAAAAAAAACCCCCGGGCCCCGGGGGGGTTTTTACGGGGGAAATTTTTTAAAAGTTTTGGGAAAAACCCAAATTTTCCCCAACACTTCAATCCCTGTTTAAATTTCCCACCTGTCTGGCTCACTTATTCCTACCCCAAAAAGAACAGTTACATTAAGATTATTTCCCCAATTAGGAAAAAACCCCACCTTGGGCCCCCTCATACCCCCCGAACTCCTTAACAATCAAGACCTGAAACTGCTCTCCAAAAATCCTTGCGGGGGCCGATTGGCCCCGCCCAATGAAACCCAAAAAAATTGGCTCCCACCAAAAATAGGGTTTGTCCCCCCGGGGGGGTTTGGGGAAACCCCAAAAATTTTGAAAAGTTCTAAATTGTCCTGGAAGTGGTCAAGAAATTTCCCCGGGACTCCCCCCCTCAAATCGGGCCCCGATCACAATTGACACTGAGAAGGGCCTTTTTTCTTTTAAATGGGGGTGGGGTTTGGGCCCCAGTGTTTGGAACAAAAAAATTGGAAATCACTGGAACCCTTTCCGGGACTTCTTGTTTAAACCTTTTATAGTAATCCGGCCCCCCAATAAGGGGCTCCCAGGGGTTTTTGTCCACCCCTTCCCCCTTGCAACGCGCCAAACCCCGGGGGAGGGGCTGCCCCCCCTATCCCCCCCCACCCTTCAATCTGGGTTTGAAACCATTTTTTTCCAGGGTTTCCCCAATGCCTCTCCCAACTTTGAGGGGGAATTTTTTTCCCGGTTTTAAAACCTCCGAGCAAAAAAACTAAACTCTTTTTTGCCGATGACATCATTTTTTTTCCTTTAAACACCCGTAGAGAAAAACCTTTCCCCCCATCTTTTTTCAAACATAAAAATGTTTAGGAAATTTCTCCGGCCCTTTAAAAATTAAAAGAAACAAAGGGCAGAGCAAATTTAAAACTTGCCCCTAAACCAAAACCCAAAACCAACCCAGATCCCCCCTAGATACCCCAAAAATAAATATCACCAAAAAAACCATTAATTTTCTTGGAATCTCAAAAAGGGGAAAACCCGGGGAAAATAATACTCCCCCCAACTTTTCCCCCCTCTCATATTTAAAATTGTTAGAGAGTTTTTGGGCAGGGTGGGTCGAAAAAATTTCCCTTTCCCCTTTTTTAGCCCGGGTGTAAACCCCGTCCCCCATGATGAAATTTTCCCCAAACTTTTTTGTACCCCCTTCAGACCATCCCTTTATATTAAACATTCCCGAGTAAAATTTATTCAGAGGGGGTTTTTAAGTTTTATTTGGGGGGAAAAAACCGAGAATAGCAATCACGAAAATTTTCCCCAAAAAAAATTGGGAGGCTTTTAAAACTTCCAATGTTTGGTTTTTACAACATTAGGTTTTAATCTCGGCATGCCCTTTTGGGTTTGGGGGAAAAAAAATCCTCCTTCTACCCCAATTTCAAGCTTAGGTTCCCGCACTAGCCTCTCCATGGGATCTTTTCAGTTTTCGCACACTAAAATTTTTCCCAAAAACCCCCACACTATTAGGTTTATTCCTCCCTAATGCGTGACCCCAAAATCGCCACCTGGAAGATTTAGTCGAAATTGTTTTTTTTAAAAAATTTCCCCCCAAACTCAGCAAGCACTTGGGCCCCTTTTTGGTTTACCCGAGCTTCACAGAGCGGAGTGACCCCAAACTCCCCGCCTGGAAGGGGAAAAAGGGTTAACCACAGTGGGGGGCATTTATTTAAAAAATTCAAAAAAAAGGCCCGTACTTTTCTCACTTCCCAACTTTAAAAAAATTTTATAAAAATCCCCCTCCTCCCACCCTTTCCCCCGTTTTTCCCCCCCAGATTAACCCGTTTTTTTTAAAGGTTTTTAGGTAAATTAACCTTACTAAAGAATTCCCCTCAAACGCCTTTTGGGTGATTAGTGGGGCCCCCCCACCCCTTTTCGACTTTCCCCCTTTTCTGGGAAAACGCAAAACCCTGAAGAGCCCACAAATCAATGAAAAAGTCTCTAAAAACATGACAAACGGGAAAGAATTTCCCGGGCCCCCGAACATTCCCACAAAAGGTGGCCTTAGAAGGCTTTGGGAAAAAAATTTAACAAGGCCCTTTTTGATCAGTGAGAAATGGAGAGAAACGGGATTTCCGCTTCATACAACGAGCCCTTTTATGGATTTTTTAATATCCCGCCACATTTCCCCCACCCCCTGACCGGAAGCTAGCCCCGCCCCAAAATGCCAAAAACCCAAGACAGATCTGGTCCCTGGGATTATGGTCATGTCCCCACTCCCCAAAAAGATTCTGGGGGGGAAATGAGGATTTCCCCCGAACCTAAAATGGGAAATTGGACATTCCGCTATTCCTGCCCTTTTGTCTCTTTTTATGACCTAAATGGCCTGAGCAAAAAACCCCCCACTTCTCCATAATCCAACCCTTTTCCTCGGGGGCGAAATTTTTCATCCTTTAAAAAACTGGTTGGGAAAACCCCCCATACCAAAGGGGTAGGTGAGGTCCTGCGAATTTCCAAATCGTACCTTGACTCGAAAGATTTGGAAAGGGGGAAAACAGCTAAACTAAAAATTTTTAAATGAAAAAATTTTTCACCACTTGGGGAAACCCTAAATAAAGCCTTCATGTTTTACAGAAAAACATTAAGTCTTTGATTTCCCTTTTTGATTCTCCCAAATGGTTTTTTTGAGGGCGTCTTGGAGGTTTCCCTTTTGGACGTTTTACACCTACCTTAGCCTATTTCTTTTGGGGAAATTCCCCTGTCAAGCCCAAAATTGACTAGCGTTCAGGTTCTTTGGAGGGCATCTGTGTCTCCCCGGAGGATCCCAAAATGAAATTTTTTGAGATAATTCGACAGGGCAACCCCCCGGGTGCTCTTACCCGGGCCCCCGTCCCTGCAGGGGTTGCGCCCGGCCCCCCGCCCCCATCTCTTCCTACCCCCCCGGTCCCCCCCCCCCCTTTTTTCTCCCCCCCCCCCTTTTTTTTTTCTTTTCCCCCCCCCCCCCCCCCTCTCCTCCCATTTGTGGAATGCTTGTTCTGGATGTTTGTTTTTCTTGTGTGTCTGTACATATGCTTTCAATGTTTACAATTGGAAAATTGGTTTCTAGTTAGGACTGTCTATAGAACTTCGCCCGTACGTTTAAAGACGTGCGACGCGCTCCTCTGAAGGCTTACAGCCCGCATTAACAATGGGTGTCAGTCCTGCCCATACCCGAGTATGTTTACCTTTATCAAAGTAGAGCTCAGATCTTGTAATCAACTTACTGAGAAACCGAATAAACATATGTTAAAAAAAAAAAAAATACAGGAGGAGATGGGGCTCAGAATGGGGGGCTAGGGTACGTTCATGTGATGGATTTGGACGCTGAAAATTTCAACGCTGAATGTGTGTCACATCCTCATCAGTAAATCTGTGCCAGTAGGTTCAGATTTCAAACAAGGATTTGACACAGATTTTCAGGCAGATTTTCAGCCTCCTATGTACTATAATGTGCGGAGCAGAATCTGCCTCAAAGATTGATATGTTAATTATTTTCCAGCGTTGCAAATTTTCAGCGCTGAAAAGAAAATCAATGCAGAGGCAGATCAGTAATGAATGCTGATTTTGAGGCAGAGTCGTCGTTGAATCCGCCCCAGCGTCGGCTATGGGAATGTGCTGGGTTAGAGTGGAGGTGGAGGAGAGGGGTTTTTAGAGTGGGGGTGTTGGGATAAAAGGGAGAGGTGGGAGGAGTGGACACCATCTAGTGTCCAGGAAACCTGGGTAGCACCCCATTCTCCACAGTAGACACCCAGCATTGCTTGCTGTGGAGGATGTCACTAATCTTTCCGGGGGGTGGGGTGGACATTGGCCATACTTGCCTATGGCACCAAAATGCCTTGTCCCGGCCCTGCCGCCATACAGTGAAGATGTTATATTTTAATAGACTGGACTTTTACAGACACAGTGATACCAATTATGTGTAACTTTTTCTAACCTTCTTATTCTTTTATTTGTAAAATGGCAAAAGGGGGATATTTTGATATTTTGAACCGTTTTTTTTTTTGACATCTTTATTTATTTTGCTTGTAGTCTCCCCAGGGTACTTGGCAACAAGGGGGTGCGATCACTTGTACATTGTTCTACAGTAATAAGATATTGCAGAAATGTATACAACAATGGCTATGCAGGGTGCAATATGAGTAGTATCATGGCATCTAAGGAGGTCTTCATTAGGCCTCTGGCTTTCATGATGACCACTTAGCACCCAGCAACCTCGTGGCAGTGGACTGGAATGGTGCGCAGCATCGTTAATTCTTTAGAGGCCACGGCCTTCTGTTCCGCTGCATCTAAATGATCAGGACAAACAGAGCAGCATACCACACTAAGACCTAAAGCATATATAGTGTGGTATGCTGTCATTTGTAGTTCCATAGCTGCTGCTGTAGAACTACAAGTCCCACAGTGTGCCTGCCACACCAGCCAATCTGAAAGTTGTATTTATGTGTGTGTATATATCTTTCATATTGGCTGGTGTGGTATATTAAAATTTTATATATATATATATATATATATATATATATATATATATACACACACGACACTGGCCTGTGTGGCACACATGCTGGGACTTGTAGTTCCACAGAGGCTGCTGTGGAACTACAAGTGCCAGCATACCACACTACATATGTTTAAAGTTTAAAAGGCCATCTAGTGCAGTATGCTGGTGGCTTCTATGGAACTACAAGTCCCAGCATGTCTGCCACACAGGCCAGTGTCATGTAACATAAGGTACACACATTACAGACTCATATATATATATATATATATATATATATATATATATATTGTGTATACATAGTGTGCCGCTGTCAGTGACACACTAACTGTTGCTGCTTACAGTTACTGTGTAAGTCCCACTCACTGTCCCTGCAGGAGGTGGGTGATGGCTGCTGCTGCCTGGGAGGCGGCGGCTCGGAGCGGTGCATGGTGTTCTCCCCCACACGCTCCCCCCTCTCCACCTCGCCCAGGACGCTCTGAGAGACGGACTGCTTCCTTTTCCTCTGAAGACAGCTCCTGCTGTGAGAGTTGCTGCTGCCGGGCAGAGGGGGCTCAGCATAGGCAAGGGCTGCGGCAGCTACAATTTCTGGGTCTATGTGACATAACAATCATAGCTGAGTGGTGAAGGGGAGACCGTGGGGCCCCCTGGCTCAGGTGCCCAGTCGCAAGTGCGACCGTTGCGACCCCTGTAGCTACGCCACTGCTATCAAGGCATATTAGTCTCTACACATCTAAATCAGCAAGGGATCACATAATTATTTCCTTCACTGTAACTCTATTATCTGTGGACAGTTTGACAACTAGTCTAGGTTCACAAATTTCAGCAATGTTCTGGTCAGATCAATTTTTTTTCTGTGACTTTCCAAAGTCGTGGCAGTACCGGAGCGTTTTCGGCGTGATTTTGGAGAACTGCAGCAAAAAACAGGATCTGGCCTCAATATTACTGCAGTGTGTGAACCTGCGGTAGCCCTAATATAGTTCAGTGTGGTTTTCAATTTGACTTCAGACACAAGCATTTTTGTTGTTATGATTTTAAATGATTTTGCGGCTAAATAGGAGTTCACCATGCGACCAAAACAGTTTAATTGTTAATAGAGAACGGTTTTGTAGCCAAATAAAGAATGCAGTGACTTTTGAGAATCCGATCATAGAGATTGAAAATGAGATTCAATGAATGCTGACATCAAGTAAAGAAGAAGTAATCGATTTTGTTTGTAATTTTTTTTTAGAGACTAATAAATCTGGAGAGTGCCCTCCGGAAAGGCAATACACAAAAAGGGGCAATCAATCTTCATTCTCCAAAAACGATAGTGAATGCACAGGAAAAGACAAATGCTGTTCAGACAATGGTGCGAAAATCTGCAAACCGCCTAAGGCAGGTCAGTATATAGGCCCGATACAACAATGAATCGCATGGATTTACAATTTTTCAATACCAGATACACAACAATGTCAAAATTCTCTTCAGATTCTACCACTCAAAACCGATAGGATCCGACGAGTATTTTATGTGGATTTTGAGGTTGCTTTATTTATAGCGAACCCACAGTCTGAAAACGAGTCCAATTAATCTCTATGGGGTTTTGGACTCCGACATAGAAATGTTTGGGACGCTTTTTTTTTTTTTACCTGAAATATGGCGGATTATTGTACATGTTTTAAGTTTTTTGAAAAAACGCTGGTTTTGAAATCCGACTTCAAGAAAATCTGAGTTACAACTTGGATTTTCAATTGAGATCTATGGGAATGGTTTATAGTCAAGATTTTTATGTTTTTTAAAACCCAAATTCGCATGTAAATCTGTTGGGAAATGCTTGTTGTGTGGACAGACCCGAAGGAGGGGAATAAAATTCATAATAACTAGGTAAAGAAAAAATATAAACCGTGTACAGCAGCTATGTTCACAGTGTTCAAATACCACCAAACAGTGGGCCACGTTTACCAAGGCAGTTGATTCTTGCACATTTAGCTCTAAAAATAATCGTGTACATGCGTGGTATCACATTTATTATGTATTTTAGATAGTTCCTAGACACTTCTGTCCCTCGTCCAACAAAAGGGGCATGACTACATGGTAGGTGACACTGTATGCCCAAAAAATTTATCAAAATTTTGGTGCGGCTAGTGGTATAAAGTAAGCCAAAACCACAGCTACAAGGCTTCATGGCTTTACACAAAAGTATTCCCAGTAGAAGGCAATATAAGCCCCAGTACCACATGGGAGAAATTTAACTGGTGCAGCTCACTGATTAACAATTGCACACACACCTATCTATGAGTGAGACAACTACTTAGTAACAAATTGCACAGGACCCTTTTAGCCCTCTTGTGGGCCCAGTGCACCTTCTTGAACATTTTCATACAGTACATTATTAAAATGATACTTTATGTATATTTTAAAGTTACCATTTTATGTTCCATATGATGTCATGGGAAACTTTAGTAAAATTCTTTGTGGGGTGGAAAAGAAAAAACAAAACACAACTGCATCATTTTTTGGGGATTTTTTTTTTCATGGAATTCACTATGCGGATTCATTGACAGCTCCTGCTCACCCCATACATCCTTAGCAATATCAGGACATGCGGGTGCTTCAAAGGTTGAGGAGGGATTAAACCACAGTAGATCGCTGCTGGGCAAAGAGGGTCAGTGTGGAACCTTTGAGTGGCTTCAGCATACCTCTTCCACTGATGGCTTATGACCCTAGGCATTGCAGATCATTTTAACCCCAACTCTTCCAAATAACGACACAACACTTACTTTTGGATCATTTTGACCACGGCAGCCATTTTATTAACAATACAAAACATAGATAGATATACTTTAATAACCAAACACAACAAAAAATTATCAGTGGGGCAGAGGTCCTTGGTCCTTAGATATGGAAAAATACAAAAATAACCAAAACAACCTCCTTGGAGGTATTACTTCCAACCGCACCACAGAGGCTCGGGGGCACCACAGCCACAAGATGGATGAACTTGTCACGACTCCCAGGGATACCAGCCTGAAGAGCCCCACCTTTTGCCAGACCAATCAAGATACAAACCATGAAATGTGGGTGCCATAATCTTTTTGACTATCTCACACCAAATTTTCTATCAACTCCGAGGGCCCCTAGCCACCAAAATAGTCCACTATGACATAGGGAAAAGAACAAAATCCCATACAAGCCCAAAACCACTTTCTCCAAGTATTCCTCAAAGATACAACAAGTACCCCAACCCAAACAAAAAATAGGGCGGGAGGGTGGGACTCACTCTGGCATGCTGGATGCGACTGCTTCCTGCTCCCCAGCATGCTCTGCACAGGAAACCTTACAGCCCTCCTAGACTCCGCCCACTGCCATGCCCATCTGTTCCCTGTCATGCGTGGGCCTCCCCCTAGTCTGCGACTGGCCCCGGACATTACTCTAGGTATTGCTCACTCCCATTTTAACACCAACTCTTCAAAATAACGACACAACATTTACTCTTGGATAATTTTGGCCACAGCAACTATTTTATAAAAAAAAAACATATATAAAATTATTTTATAATATATATATATATTTTATATATATATATATATAATATATATATATTAATAATATATTATAAATTTTTTTTTTGGCACATGGTACGTTTGCCTGTTGCTGCCACTAGGGGGAGATATACCAGAGTGGTAATACAACATGCCACCAAGGATACTGCCCTTGTGGGATAAGAGCCAACTGTATGTTTTATGTCACCACTCTAAGTGGTTGGCAACTAATAGGATTAGTTTGGCTTTTCAGCCTTTTCCCTGGGTTGGCTCTTATTGGGAGTAGACAATGCGTTGGGTGGCGTCTACTCCCCATGTTCCAGGCACATTTTGGATAGGGGTCGGGGGTCCTATAAAAAGCCGGGTTTTTTCAGGTGTAAAAGGGGGGGTGGTCTGCTGCCTGAGAGTGGAGCAGTGGCGGAGCTGGAGAGAGGCTCTGGTCCCCCCGGAGGCTTGGAAAAAAGCCTGTCCCCAGCGTGGGTAAGTGTTGATGGTGCCCGGCGATAGGCCGAGGCCACTGATAGAGAGGGTCTCTACATTTGTATAGTTAGTGGCCAGATGGCCGAGGATTTTATTTGTTTTGTTTTCGGTATATGTCTATTGTGCCTGAATAAAAACTGGCGAGGCCAGAAATTTAACTGAAGCCTGTGTTGGAGTGCCATTAATCCGTTTACCAAACACGGCGATCCGAGAGCTAAATACCCCCAGGACGGTCCAAGATGGCGTCCGGACGTAAGTGAGGCGTTACAATATATATATATAAAACAAATCTGGAAAACCCCAGTAATAACACAAACAACCTCCCTGTAGATATTACCCCCAACCCCACCACAAAGGCTCAGGGGCACCACAGTCACAGATGCACACCATGAAATGTGAGTGTCATAGCTGTTTTGACTACCTCACACCAAATTTTCCAACAACTCTGATGGCCCCTAACTGCCACTGCGAGCATGCCAAAAATTACCTTCGCTAGACCCCAAATTCACATGACAGACGAAAACTCCTCCATTTCTGGCAGCAAAACCGGATACAGTCCTGTTAATCTTAACCCTTGCCCTTCGCCAAACCCGTCTGGGAACAATATCTGACCAGACCGTTACCAGCTGGGAGCTCTGAAAAAAGCCGCAACAGGTCATAATGGAAGTCACTAATAAGTTCCCAGGAGGGACGGGCACCAAGATCATTACTGCCTGCATGTAACACCAGGACATCCGGAGGCTGAAGCAATCGTCTAAAACGATGCACCTCGGCCAACACACTTCTCCATAGCAGTCCTCTCACACCCAGCTACTGCACCACCGTCGTCCGATGAGGAAAGCCCAGCTGTCCCCCATTAATTCTTTGATCTGCACGTTGCCCACCCCAATAAACATATGAATGGCCAAGGATATGCACCAATCTCTGGGACCCTTTAAAACAATCAACACAGGCATACAACACATAACAAATGACCAACAAGAGACATATCACACAAGAAAAATATCCCTGCAAAAAAACCCCATCAATACCACATCAGACCAATGATCAAAATGAGGATGAATGTACAGCCTATAGTGGCTAGAATCCCAATGACCTATCTGCTTAACTAAGCCAGGGGACAAACCCCAGCCAGCAGCCTTTGTTGCTGAAAACGCTGCTGCACCCCACAATAAGCCCGCAAGCACTGAACTGGGCACGTGACCTTCCCATGGACCGCACCCAGCGTAACACGTTTTTCCTGCCCTGTCATATCCATTTTATGACTTCCAGCGCCAAAATTCAACCCTTTCCCCCAAATCCAAAAACATCCTTGCCAAAGATACCCTAAAAATGCCCATGAAAAAGGCCAAGCGAAACACACGTACCTCAAAACCCAAGTTGCAAATCTTGTCTAATTTCCAACCCAAATGTTCCAACAGCGCAAATAATACTAGCCACCAGCCATCCTAATGACCCCTACCCTTCTGGAAACCCCACAAAGCTTGTCAAATCAAGAATTCTTTGGTGAGATATGGCACCCAGTGCCATTTAAAGCCAAAAAGCCAAAGCTGCCATAAAGCAATTCATCCTAGAAACTGACCAACCTTCGGCAGACATGACCCAAAAAAGACAACAAAGCCCCCAGCTTATCCTTCAGGTGTACAACATCATCCAGACCTGCTAACCAAAACTCCCAGATCTGCCACGATGCCTCATAGGCGGCCAGGTTCCTACCTGTCACTGATGCCCAGAATAATCTGTCTGCTTCTTGAAAGCCACGTCCCACAAGTGTCCCGGGCACTACCTCTGGAGCCAACTGCCAAAATCGCTCCCACTGTAAACGAGAAAGAGAGTCAGCTATCGAATTCTGCACCCCCAGAACATGTTCCTCCACTACCCAGGCATTAAGAGCTAGACACCCACTAGCCAAACATCTAAAGAGAAGCACCACCGGAGAAGAGGAAGACGGCAGACTGTTAATTGCCTGGACAATGCCCAGGTTATCACAATGAAACCTAATTTTTTTGTCTCGCAGTCGTTCCCCCAAATCTCAACTGCCACCACGACGGGAAACAACTCGGACAAGGCTGCCTTCATCCAATTCCGATGCCATTGCACCCACACCATTTACTGAGACAATAAGCCCCAAAAACTATACCACCTGCTGCATCCGTATAAATATCAATCTCACATTGGAGACTGTCTCCCATGATCAGTGAATGCCCGTTGTAATGCTCCAAGAATCCCTCCCAAACCCAAAGGCCATCCCGCAAATTAGCTGTTAAACGCACAACATGATGCAGTGCCCTCACCCCGGATGTCGCGGCCACTAGGCATCTACACGAAACCCGACCCATGGGCATGATCCGGCAGGCAAGGTTCAATTTTTCTAAAAAGGGGACTGCAAATCCCGCAACAAAATATTAATCAAGGAACATGCATCCTTAACGGCCCACCTCAAATCCAATACCTTCTCCTCTGGAAGCCTGCAATCCATCAACAATGAATCAAGGCAAATTCACAAGAACTTAAGGCAAGTAACCGGGCACTCCGTTATTTTGAGGGCCAAGGAAACCCTGAAACACCCCGCAACCCAGTGCATGGCACGAAGTAGGGGAAGACAGACTGGAGAGTCCCCCGGGCCAATAAGCAAAAAATTGTCAAGGTAATGAATAACAGAAGGAAGACCCGACACATCCTGAACAATCCATTACAAAAAGAAACTGAATTTCTCAAAATACGCACAGGATATCGAGCATCCCATGGGCAAACACCTGCCCACGAAAAAGACCAATCCCAACTGCAATCCAACAAACGTAAAATATCTGTGTGAACCGGCAACAACCGAAAGGTTGACTCAACATCAGTTTTTGCCACAAGGGCCCCTCACCCATGTTAGTAAACCCAGGGTACCGCCACGTCAAATGAGGTATAGACCACCGAGCAAAGTTCAGGAGCAATCCCATATTTAACCGAGGACCCCACCACGAAAATGACAAGTGATATATCAGTTGAAATTCATTTGGTTCCTTTTTTGGGCACAACCTCCAATGGTAATACAATCAAATCCGGAAAAGGTAACGAGGAGTAAGAAACCACCATCCAGCCCAAAGAAACTTACTTCACCAACTTATCGGCCACCACACGTGGGAAACGAATAAGCCGAATTCAAACCCCTACCAGTAAAGGGAACCTGATGGGGAGGAGAAGGCTTCACAAAACCACCCTTAACCCATCCTCCAACAAACACACAGCATCCCGCTCGCCATATCTAGTTAGAAAGGGTAGCAAAGCATCCAGCCTCACTGGCGTCACCCCCTTAACGTCAACCCCTTGGTTAGTGCTGGAGGCACAAGACAAACTATTACAGATGGCACACAAGTACTTGAACCGACAAGTTGTCTTGAACTTACACTGTCCCTCGTTAAATTGCCAACAGGTTCTCGGTTTCTGGATCCCGTGGCCTTGCACCCAAGCACTCTCCCCCCCCCCTCCAGATTGGCCCCACCGTGATAGTACTGGCCAAAAAGAGTGCACACTATAACCCAAAGCCATAAACCAATATCCTTGTGATCCCACCAGATATTCGGCCTCACCGCCTTTCACTGCCCAAAGAGCTCGACAAAGCCTGGCCTCCGTAACCCTGTAGGCTTCCCCTAAAGCGTCCATGTAACAGAGCAAGACCAACAGTCCCCTAATCATTATGCTCAAATCCTGTAATTCCCCCACATCCTGACTGGTCACACCAGGGGTTACCCCCTCCTGGCCCGAAGCTACCTTCTGAGACATTAAAATAGGGGGAAAAACAACAAAAATGGATCTTAAACTCACTAGGCTACTAGGGGCGTGACCCCACCACCGCCAATCATGCCTATTCAGAAGTTGCTGAAAGCACTCTCTAAATGCGTTAAAAGACTCAGGTAAGAAAGCGGCCCCACAATCAAAAATAGGTACGGGAACTAGAAATCTACAATTCCAAAAAATAAAAACCTCAAAAAAAAAAAAGGCCAGGACTTGCGTTAATAATTTAATAAAAAATTGAACAGATTCCCTTTTAAAAGGAAAACCCTTTACCCCCCCTTATACTTCTTTTTTGGTTCAAATGCTTTGGATATAAATACAGCTCTCCTTGTTATTTTACATTTATATTTTCCTTTTCTGAATGAAAATTAATTGCTTTATTCAAAAATTTTTTTTTCCCTACGCAAAAAGGGGCCCAAAAAACTCAGCCCCCAACACCACCTAAACCCCCCACTTACCCCGCAACATAGGGGGTTTTCCCAGTACTGAGTGTCTAAGGAGCCAAGTTTTGCGGAGGGGACTGAAGTCCTGTGGCCCTCGTGGAGGTAGGTTATTTTATTCATATCTAACATACGAAGCGGCGCCCCCCTTCTCGGCCCCGGGGCCGGGCCACCCGGGGTCCCCCTCCCGGCCCCTGCCGGGTCGGGTCGCCGCGGGGCCGCGGGACCGGGGGGGGTCTGCCGCTGCTGGTAATTACCCGGCCGCGTTCCTTCCCGCCCGCGTCTCCGCCGCCGGGCTGGGGGTGCCCGTTCCCCTAGGCGCGCGGGGGCCCCGGGCTTTCTCGAAATTTTAAAAGGGGGACATTCCCCCCAAAAATTTGGTTGTCTGCCTGACGCCCCCCTATTTAAGGGTCCCTCGCAGTCATTCCTCGCTGATCTATTTTTGCCCCGACCATGGGAAAAGCGTTCCTAATCATATTGTCGCCCTACCTGTACCAGCCCCTTGCTACTTTTCCTGCTCCGAACCTCTGCCCCTGCCCTGCCCTTTTCCTGCCTGTTCCGCCCACGAACCTTCCCCTGCCCTGACTTTCTCCCCCCACGACTACTTTCTCGGACACACTCTGTCCCCCTCGCTGCACCTCGGCCGCCCCCGAAAAAATGTGGGGGGGGGGGGGAGGGGGGGGAAAAAGGGGAGAAGTATTTTGGGGGTGGGGGGGGGGGGGGGGGGGTTTAAAAAATTATTAGTTGTTTTTTTGGGTGGTTTTTTTTATTTTTTTGGGGGGGGGGGGGGGGTTTTTTTTTGGTTTTTCTGTTTTTTTTTTTTTTTTTTTTTTTTTTGGGTGTTGGGGGGGTTGTTTTTTTTTTTGGGGTGGAAATTTAAAAAAGGGTAAGGGGGGGGTTTGTTTCGAACAGTTTCCCCCGCCCCCCCCCCCCCCCCCCCCCCCCCCCCCCCCCCCCCCCCCCCCCCCCACCCCCCGCCCCCCCCCCCCCCCAACCCCCCCTCTTTCCCCGGGTGCTCCTTCTACCCCGGCATCCCCGGGCAGCCGTGGCCGAACTCCGCCCCCTCAAAAACCGTCCAATTTTTGACGGGACTCGAACTCTGAAGGGGTTCATCACCAGTGCTCCATGCACGTGGAGCTATGGCCGCCTTTTTTTCCCTCTGGAGGTAAAGGTGTTTTTTTTTTTTTTTTTTCGTGGTGACCCTCTGTCCGGGAAGGCCCTGGCCTGGGCACACCTTTTTGGGGCCCGGATGCCCGGGGAACCGCAATTTACGGTTTTCCCCCCTGAATTCCCAGCGTTTTTTGGGGCCCCTGCACGACACTTCCGCGAAGGGCGCTACTCAATCACCCAAAGGGGACTCCTCCGTGGGGGAATAGCGTTCATTTTCCGCACCCTAGCCCCCAGCTCTTTTGGGAAGACGCTGCTCCTGTCCACTTTTAAGAAGGGCCCCTCTCGGAGCAGAGAAAAGGACGTCCAGCGCCAAGATCTCCCTTCGTCGTTGAGTGAGCTCACCATCTTGCCTTTTCGCATAGATGTGCTTTTTTTCGGAACGACAGCGGACTCCGCGGGAGCGGACTTTGGCAAAACCCCCCCGCCTCCCTCGTCTGCCCCTGAGTTCCAAAAACTCCGCAACCTCCTCCGCCGTTGTCCACTGAAAAGCCCTGCAATGGACCGGGCACACCTGTCGGAGTCCGAACGTCCCTCCAGGGGGAGAATCTTTGCCTCACGCGCCACCCCCGGACCATTTCCGCAGGATTTCCCACCCCCCCAAAGCGGGGGGGAAACGCCCGACCTAGGGGCTTGGGGAAGGCGCCCTTAGGTCCAGCCCTCCTCCCACGACGATGTTGCCTGTGGGGGTAACGACGGAGCTGGCCTGTCCTTTGGTCTCGGCCTTCTTGGACCCGGCCCCCGCCGGGAATTTTTCACGCCTCTCCTGGTATCTCGTTACCTTTTGCCGGGACCCGTTAAAAAAGCCTTTTGCCATCTCCTCTGTCATGGGGAACCCCACGACTCCATCCAGTTCCCAAACCAACCCGTGACGCTCCGGGGTTGGGGTCCACACAAAGGAAAGGAATGCTTCCACCCTGCCCCCCCCTTCTTTGGCGATCCTGTTGGGGCTGCCCCGGCCAACGCCATGCCCCAAAACCCTTTACGAAACGGGCGAAGCCTTTTTTGGGGACGGAATCCAGGACCTCTGTTTGGTGGCCCACGCCCGGGTCCAGCTCCCTCCCCAGTATCTGTCAAATTTCTACAGGGCGCCACGGGGTACCAGGACTTGGGGAAATTTTTTCTCGGGGAAAACAGGCTTAAATTACCGCCCCATCGGGCGTATACTGTCCTAAGATCCCTCCCCGGGAAAAATCCCCCACGGGGGAGGGCTATCCCTCTCTGTGCCCCAGACCCAGGCATGTCGGCCAAAAACAGGAGAACTTGGCGAAAGGATTTATACGCAAGTCCTCCCACCCCCGGTGCCCGCTTTTTTCGTTCAGAAAAAAGACGGGTTCTCTTCGTCCCGGGCTCGATTTTAGAGGACTAAACAAATCACGGGGGAAAATGCTACCCTCTACCCCTGATTTCCGAGCTCTGCCGCCTCCGTGGGGCCAAAATCTTTACCAAATTAGATCTGGAGGACCATAACCTATCAGGATTTGAGAGGGTTGAAGTGAAGACGGCATTCAACACACGGGAAAGGGGATTTTTTTTTAATATCGCGTATGCCCCTTTGGGCTTTGCAAGCCCCAGCTGATTCCCGGAGTTCGCAATGAGTATTTCGGGGGCTTGCGTACACCACGCATTGTGTACCTGGATGACATTTTTATTTTTTTCCCCCGCATACAGACCCATCGGAGACAATAAGCCATTCTGCGTCGTTTGCGGGGCAACCAACGAACGCTAAGCGGAAAAATGCCGCTTCCCCCCCAGGCCACCTTTCCCTTTCCCGGTTACATAGTCCCGACCCCAAAGGGCCTTTTGAGGGCCCAGCGAAACTCTCTGCTATCCAGCAGTGGCCGCACCTCCGGGCTCCGGGGGATTCAACGGTTCCTAGGTTGCCAATTACACCGGCAATTCACCCCCACTTTTCTACATGGGGGCTCCCATCGTGGCTCTCACCAAAAGAACGCCAACCCAAAAGTTGGTCTCCGTCTGCCGAAGAGGCTTTTTCCCTCTGAAGGCTGCGTTTCCTCCCCACCTATCTTGGTCCGCCCGGATCCAAAGACCCTTCAGCCTTGAGGTTTTTATGCCTCTTCCGTGGGGGCAGGGGGTGTCCTGACCCAGAAGGGGCCCCAAAAGGCAAGACCGTCACATGCGGGTTTTTTTTTAAAACCTTTCTTCGGAGAACGAAATTATGCCATTGGAGATCGGGAATGTTGCCATAAAATTGGCCTTGGAGGAGTGGCGACACTGTTGGAGGGGGCCCGATATCCTTTGACTCTTACAATCAAAAAAATCTCCAGTACCTCAAAAAAGGGCCCCGCTTAAATCCTCGCCAGGCCCCGGGGGCTCTTTTTTTCCCCCTCGTTTTTATTTTTGATCCATTTCCGACCGGCCGAGAAAAATGTCAAGGCGGATGCCCCTCCCTGCCTCTGACTTTTTAACCCGGGGGGGGAACCGGGGTCCCACATATCAAAAAGCACCTGAAAAGACTGGCCCTGTGGCCCTGTGGATCCCGTATGTCCCTCCGGGGAGAACTTATGGCGTCCCGCACTCAGGAGGGGAAAATTTTGGTTGGGGGCATAGTTCCCTTCTGGCCGGCCCCCCGAAAAAACAAAATCCTTTGCCCTCATTCCCGACATTTTTGGTGGCCGCTCTGTCCCAAGATGTCAAGGACTTTGTTCCCCTCCGTACCACTTTGCTCGAAACAAGGTTCCACGCCATAGGCCCACTGGCCTCCTAGTCCCTCTGCCTTTTCCGGAAGTTCCATGGACACACATAGGCAGGACTTCATCACAGCCTTCCTCCTCCTCGGGGGAACCGGTCATCTGGGGGGCACTGACCCTTTTTTTAAGATTCCCACTTTGTGCCGCTGCCTGGGCCCCCTTCGCTCCCCAGTTGGCGGGTCATTTTTTTTTTTGCACATCTTTCCCGATGGCTTACCTTTTCACATTTCTCCGATCCCGGGCGTCCCAAATTTTTCTCTAAATTTTTTGGGGTGCCTTGTTTCCCCCCCCTTTCAAATTAAAAAGGACTTCTATCAGCGTACCACCCCCCCCCAAAACCCAAAGGGCAGGGGGAGAGGTAAACCAGATCTTAGGGGGGTATCACGGCCTTTGTTCCGGACCCAGGGCACGGTCCGACCTTCCCTTTTTGGGCCCAAACTCCTATAACCTCGGGACTTTTCCGACTCTACGGCCGTTCCCCATTCCTTGTGGCTTTGGAACGTCACCCACGCCCCCCCCCCCCTTGGCCCACCCCGAGGTTCCGCCGTGGGCAACCAGTTCAGGGTATCGGGGCATTTGGGGTGAGACCCCACGTTACTCAAGGGACCGCCCGCATGAAGCCCAAGCTGACAAATTTAAAACCCTCCCCCACATTCCGCCCAGATAAAGGGGGCTTTTTGGCCAAACAATACGCCTCAAGGCCCCCCCCGATAAATTGGTTCCGCGGTCCTGGGCCGCAGATGCTTTCGACTTTTAAACCGTATCCCATAAGCTCTGCCTTTCCCCATCCCTTTCCATCCCTAATGCCTTCACTCTCCCTCCTTAAGCCCCCTGGTTTGAACCGATTCTCCAAGGGCGCTGCCCGTCCCGACCTAAAAAGTCCCCTGATGTTTTTGAGGTAAAAGGGCATCTTGGAATAAAACCATCAGGGTAAGCTTTCTTTTGGGAGATTGGAAAAGGGTTCGGCCCCCAAAAGAGGGCCTGGGAACCAATCTAACATCTTGAATCAAGACCCCTGCCCGAATTTTCCTTTACCTAAGAAGAGGGGGGGAAACCCAAGGGGGGGGGGTACTGTACGGCACCCCCGCTTTTCGGCCCCCGGGGCCGCAGGCGCACCCGTGGTCCCCCTCCCGGGGCCCTGCCCGGGTCGGGTGCGCCCGCTCCGCGGGGCAGCCGGGGTCTGCCGCGCGGTAACTTACCCGCCGGTTCCTGTCCCGCCCGCGTCTCCTGCCCCCCAGGCTGCGGTGCCCGTTCCCCAGCCGCGCGCGGGGGCGTTCTCGTAAAAATTTAAAAAGGGGGAAATGCCCAATAATTGGTTGTCTGCCTGACGCCTCCCCATTTTTAAGGGGCCGCTCGCAGTCATTCCTCGCTGGATCTATGTTCCCAGCCATAGGAAAAAACGTTTTCCCGAATCATATTTTCGCCCCACCGGTTAAAACCCGACCCCCTTTGCTACGTTTTCCTGACTCCGAACCTCGGGCCCCGCCCGGCCCCGCCGTTTCTCGACCACAACATTTCCCCCCCTGCCCCCGACATTCTGCCTCCCAACCAAAACGTTTCTCGGACTACGACTCTTCCTCGCGCACCCGGGCCGCCCCGCAACAAGTCACGTCAGGGGGACACCTGTAGCCTACCCCCGGGGGACAAGCCACCCGCCTTGCGCGGGCTCTGTAAAACCGGGGGCTACTTTAATTTTCCTTCCCTTGCGGGGCTTAGCTTCATGCTTGCGGTGGGCCCGTGGATCCACTACCAAACCCCTTACACATACTTTACTTGACCCTTTGACTTTATTTCTTCCTTCTTTATTGGTCACCCAGCAGAGGCTATTATATGTGTTATAAGATACCCACAAATGTAAACTATAAGACCATTGAAAGTCATTAAGGAGGTCTATGATTGTATGAAAGGAGAGAGCTGCATGGGCGACATGTATGACTTTTGGTGCCCAGGCACCTATTTTATTGCACGCATTAGTATAATCTATGAACCAGTTCTACTGCGGGTCATAGATTTAGCACTTTCTAGCTACAAAGCGACAATTCAGGCTCAGGTAAACCACCTTTAAATCGGTTTACCTGTTCCAGAAGTAATGCGCCTGGATTTTCCATTGTAAAGTCATAAATGTGTAGAATACTATGGTTGTGGTGCGACACATCTCCAGAACGCCCCCGCATCTTAGATGCATTACAAAGTGCCACGGGCACTGCATAATGCGCCTAATTTTGGAGTGCACCTGCTCATACATCAAGCGCAAAGGGTTGAAAGGACGCCAGACTACTGGTGCAACCCTGTACATACATGTCAACCCAAGTGTCTGTATACAGGCCTACTTCCTAAGTCTCAGGAAAATCTTATTATAGAGCCTCCCTTTGTGCCTCTCTAATAATCCACCAGTAGTTGTTAGCTGTAAGTCTCATGAGTTCAGATATTTACATAAAATCTATTAGACGGCTGGAATCTGCTTTAAGGTCACAGTAGGCCCCCTTACCTACAGTAGGTCCCTGTATAGCTGGAAGGGGGGCATCTTGTATGTACTCTATTGCTGGGGTTTAAATTTTAGGGAGTGTGTATTAAGTTGTAGTCAAGTCTAGGTTCTGTGTTTGAGAGGGATTTTGGTCTACGGTAGACTGGTATTAATTCAGGGGCTCTGGAGCATTCTTCCTTATTTATTTAGGGGGTCTTATATGAGTCTATATTTATTTGGGGGTCTGGATCTGTGTTTGTTCTGTGGGTCTTTATTTGTTTAAAGTTGACCTGCACAACTTGGCACATGATGGTGACTAAAGCCTCCTGAAAACAGCCCCTCCCTCCACATCCAGACCACCCAGGAATGCCCCTAGAACATAGAGGAATGCCCATTTTGGGGGAAGGCTTGCAAAGCGCTACTCACTTGTAGTCCATTTTCCAGGCCACTACAAATGCTTTGCTTGGCTGCAATTAGCCTGCAGGTGGTATGTTGTACAGGCCTGATTTAGAGCATCTGGATTGGAGGATCTGTGTCAGTTTAGAGGGTCTGTAATTATATTTGATGTGATGAAGGAAGGTCATATGCACTTTTTGGGATTCAAATTTTGGAAGTTTGGGGTATGCCCCATAGGGTTATGGGGCATACCCCAAACCTACAAAATTTGAATCCCAAAAAATGCATATGACCTTCCTTCATCACATCAAATATATATATGTGGGGCTGGATGCCAGAAACTTTGCTGTGTAGACTCAAAATCCAATGACAGTAGTCCTCCATTGCCAGTCACAATGTACCCATCTACGGTGTCCTCTAGAGCATGGCGCAATTTGTGTCTAGTTCCAGACATCTCAGATAACTATTTTCAGCCTTGTAGAGGTCTTGTCATATTATATAATGGATATGAGGCATCAGGGCATTGCTCCGTATTCTGTCAGTACAGTCCATCCTTGAGCACAGTTTTTAGCTGACACATACATACCTCCTAAATGATGGCGAGGACAAAGATGGGCAATTAGATTAAGCATTAGTCTTTAGCCTTAGACACCCATATGGCCCATACCATGTAAAAAATCTTCCTGACAGCACCTTTTTTATTATTTGTAGCATTATATATGTGCATTTTTGCCTCTTTTAAAGTATTTTTATTTGTACATTTTTTTTTTTTAGACAAAAAAGGTATTTGTAAACAGGAAACAATGGCAACTTGTATACAGGAAGAACGGTCATATTGTGTTGATGACACCGGATGCTCAGGCGATAAAAAGTGTTGCCCATTTTCCTGTGCAAAAAAGTGTGAGGATCCATTATAAGGTAAATATTAACAGGTTTCAATAAAGTTATTATAAAGCCTTTTCAGATAAAATTCTTCAGTAGTTTCCAAATGTAAATTAATGAAATTTAATAATATTCCTTATTTAGTAAGCTCCATTGACAATTAGCTTCCTTCACTATTGTCAAACTTAGATGTTTGAATGGCTTACATGGGGGTTTCTTTTCTCCATTGGTATTGATGGATTTTTAAATATTCAGTAAATAACGATTTGATACAGATTTAACCCAAGCACCAGATCACAATTGTCCTTGTCGAGTTTCCTTCCGTTCTTTGTTTCAAGGGGACTGACTGTCCTTCTAAGGGTGCATTTCCGCGGCAGAGGACAAATACCCGACCGGTATTTGTCCTGTTTTGCGGCCGTCCCCACTTCTCCGCGATGAGCCCTCCCCCTTCACATTCCCAAGCACAGAATCTGTCTGAAAACTGGACGGAAGATTGTGCTTGTAGAATGCTTATCGGGCGGCCCGCGGGCAGAAAAACCGCCTGACGGAAAACCCGCGCAGTGGGGACAGCTGCATGGGTTTTCCATAGAGCACCATTGTGCTCATTTTCGACCGGTTTTTCAGGCGGTCTGCAAAACTGCAAATCGCCTGAAAAACCTGCTGAAAACCCGTGCAGTGGAGACATGCCCTAAAAAAATCCTCTCTCTACTCTCAGTCCGACTGAGGTCATCTACAGCTGGATGCTCTACAGGTGCTGCTATGTATACTGCTTCATAGGGACCTTGCTAGGGTCCAAAAACATCCAGGGCATGAGTCCTCTGTATTACATTTTACTCAATAGGGCTGTGTTCACACAGCATTTTTCATGCCACATTGTTAACTGCGGTATATTTTTTTACAGAGGAAAAAAAGTATTTTCCATCACTAATTTTACGTGTATACCACACAGATACTGCCCATCACCTCAAGCAGTACACTGTACAATGAAAATCCGCTATGACAAATTAGCTTTTTTGAAAGCACTCATCTATGTATGATAGTGTAATAACTTATACATAACAGTCATATAGTTTTTATTTTGCAAATTTTCAATGTAAGTAAACGTTACATTTGGAGAAGCATAAAAACACTGTCCAGCCCACCAAACATTGAGAGCCTAGACACAGTATCAAAAAAGAGAAGTAGAGAAAAGCTTGTTAGAAAATCAATAAATATCAAAATACATACAGTGAAGGAAATAATTATTTGATCCGTTGCTGATTTTGTAAGTTTGCCCACTGACAAAGACATGAAAAGTCTATAATTTTAAGGGTAGGTTCATTTTAACATTAAGAGATAGAATATCCAAAATAAAATCCAGAAAATCAAATTGTATAAATTATATAAATTTATTTGCATTTTGCAGTGAGAAATAAGTATTTGATCCCTCTGGCAAACAAGACTTAATACTTGGTGGCAAAACCCTTGTTGGCAAGCACAGCAGTCAGATGTTTTTTGTAGTTGATGATGAGGTTTGAGCACCTGTCAGGAGGAATTTTGGTGCACTTGTCTTTGGAGATTATCTCTAAATCATTAACATTTTGAGGCTGTCTCTTGGCAACTCGGAGCTTCAACTTCCTGCTTAGGTTCTATGGGATTAAGGTCTGGAGACTGGCTAGACCACTCCATGACCTTAATGGAAGACCCAGCCATAACCCATTTTTAATGTCTTGGTGGAGGGAAGGAGGTTGTCACTCAGGATTTTATGGTACATGGCTCCCTCCATTCTCCCATTGATGCGATGAAGTAGTCCTGTGCCCTTAGCAGAGGAACACCCAAAAACATAAGGTTTCTACCTCCATGCTTGACAATGGGGACTGTGTTCTTTGGGTCATAGGCAGCATTTCTCTTCCTCCAAACATGGCGAGTTGAGTTAATGACAAGGAGTTCAATTTGTGTCTCATCTGACCACAGCACCTTCTCCCAATCACTCACAGAATCATCCAGGTGTTCATTGGCAAACTTCAGACGGGCCTGCACATGTGATTTCTTGAGCAGGGGGACATTGTGGGCACTGAAGGATTTTAAACCATTACAGCCTAATGTGTTACCAATGGTTTTCTTGGTGACTTTGGTCCCAGCTGCCTTGAGATCATTAACAAGTTCCCCCGTGTAGTTTTAGGCTGATCTCTCACCTACCTTATGATCTCTCACTTATGGTTTTGTAGCCCATTCCAGCTTTGTGCAGGTCTATGATCTTGTCCCTGACATCCTTAGAAAGCTCTTTGGTCTTGCCCATGTTGTAGAGGTTAGAGTCTGACTGATTGAGTCTGTGGACAGGAGTCTTTTATAAAGTTGACTATTTAAGACAGCTGTTTTTAATGTAGGTAACGAGTTGATTAGGAGCGTCTAACTGGCCTGTAGGAGTCAGAACTCTTAATGGTTGGTAGGGGATCAAATACTTATTTCTCTCAGCAAAATGCAAATACATTTATATAATTTTTACAATGTGATTTTCAGGATTTTATTTTGGATATTCTATCTCTCAATGTTAAAATTAACCTACCCTTTAAATTATAGACTGTTCATGTCCTTTTCAGTGGGCAAACTTACAAAATCAGCAAGGGATCAAATTATTTCCTTCACTGTAGTAATCTTATAACAATGTAGAAATGAGTCATGGGCATATAGAGTATCCTAAAAGTGGCATTGGACAGTGTAGACCTTAAAGTAATCTACAAGAAAAGAAAAAGAAACACTCAGCTCAGCATTCATACTGGCATTAACATCACTCACTTAGTCAACATTTAGTTCACCTCCTCCCGAACCCCGCTCTCACACCAATAGTGTCATCAACCAGTTGCCCCAGACATGGGTGAAGCATTTGGGGACTCCCCTACAGGCGTAGATAATTTTGTATTGTGGAAGGTCTGCATTAATCAATTGTATACTTTGCTCTGCCAAGGTTTTTTTTTTTCTTTTGTGAGGTTTCCAATTAAGAAGAATAACCTTTCTCCTATTAAACAGGATTAACTTGTATACGATGTGTTTGTTTTCACTGTGGACCAACTGTTCCACAAGGCCTAATAGACTTTTACTTGGTTGACATTTATTGGGAAGACCCAGTATAGTATTCAAGAAACTGTGGACCAAAGTCCAAAACTGATTCAGCCTTGCTGGTGTTAGATAACCTCTGTGTAGCCATTTGGCTTGTATAAGCTGGTCTCTACATAGTCAAAAGCCTTTTCATTATCCAAGGCAACAATTACCCTTTTGTTAGTGTACAGGCATCTTAGGTTGATACCTATTGTTTTCCCAGGCTTAAATCAGGACTGATCAGCACCTACTAAAGACAGTATCATGGAGTTTAGTCTCATGACTAGAACTTTAGTCAGGATTTTTGCATCAATATTCAATAACAATATGGGTCTGTATTAGCTGAAAAGATCTGGAGGTCCGCCAAACTTGTAAATCACTACGATAATTGCTTCAGAGAAGGAGGGTGGGAGATTCTTCTCCTTCATTACAGCTTTAAAAACTGCCTCCAGCCCAGTATTGCAGTGTTCAACAGTCATAGTTATCAAATAATACACCTATACATGTAGCAAATATATCATACGTCATATGATATCATATCATATCATATATCATATTATTTTTACTAAAAAAAATCATACAATACCAAGACCAGATAACATTATTACCATAGAACCAAATAATACTGCCAGACCATGACCAAATACGACCACCACATGTGACTACCAGTTGTACACAGACATATAAGTAATTATATATACATATATAATTATATATTACATAGAAGTAATTCTATAGAACAGGGCTATGACAGTTTTTTGACACCAGAAAACTGGTGCAGCCCCGTTCATGCATGTTGCTCTAAGTCATTTTCTGATTAGCCATGTGCACTCATCTAATTAGAATTAACCCTGATGGCTCCCACATTTTAAGAATAGGTTAAGATCAGTGTGTTAGGTGATGTAGTAACTGTAGTTGATGTAGTGATGGTTCTAAAATGGAAGGAATTTGAAGTTAGCTCCATAAAGAGCATTGTTCTTAAACATTATAACTTGATAGGTAAAGCAAATGCTACCAATCCCTACTAAACCGTTCACACACAAAGGTATATTTTTCTATTACAGGTTACATACTGGTTTTCAATAAGACAAATTAATATAACTTTTATTGGATTCTATTTGCCAGGCAGCCCATAAATGTCAAAGTAATATTACTTAAATTACGATAAGATAAAATGGACAATGGATCATCTGTTATCTGTTGACTTCACATCCTTTTTTCTTCTCTTTTTTTTCTAGTTTGAGGCCTGGACTAAGGAAACAAAGATGCCCATGTCGTATAATACCAGATTTATGAGCACCTACTCTTGTTGTACTTATCCATGTTTTAATAAATGATTGTCTTATCTGATAATTTGGAATCTCCATCAATTAGCCAGAGTGGCTATAAGGAATGTATCTCACTTTTTAAAGGACTGGGCATGTCTTTGCATTAGATAGATATACTATTAACTGCACCATGTAGCCAGATTACATGTTATCATTAGAGGTCCCACAAAGGAACATTCCCTGAGTAGTTATTTAGGGACCCTTGTGATAAAAATGAATTTTACAAAGCAGACAACAATTTAACATTACAATATACTAGAGGCAATCTGGAAAAAAGGCATGGAATAAAAATTGTTAGTCCAATGTATAGATATTTTAAGCTGGCCATAGACATCATATGGACATAAGCTGTTCAAATGCCTCAGGTATTTCTTGGAACAGAGAGGTACCTCTAGAGTATGCAGAAGTTGCAGTTGTACCAAGACTGTGTTGCTTGAGGGCACCCAAAAAACTTGGTCTTTGAAGGCATGAAGCAAGTGTTGAAGGAAAGTATGCTCTGTAATGATGTCCACAGTAAATTCTGTTACCTACCAGACAAAAAGATTATGTATGGACCAGTGTAGTCAAGAGATGTTAGTGGGGTGTCTTCTACAACACACATAGGATTGTATTTCCCTCAGACACCTTCCACCTCATGTATCTGTCCCACTCCCTGCTCTCCCTGCTCCTGTGTACACACTGCAGACATGGCAGATACTTAACAGTGTTATCATCCCCTTGTCTGCAGCTTTCTGGTGTGATGGGGATTGTGAGGAATGTAACAGGAAGAGCAGTCTGAACACAGACAGTAGATATGGGGACATGTAGCTCTGCTAAACAATTGTGGGAAGACACATTTATTAGGGACAATGGTGAGAAAGGAACAGAGGACTGGGGATCAGTATGGAGACTGGTGAAGATAAGAGCAGAGGACATTACTGTACATGAGGATCAGTATGGAGACTGGTGAAGATAAGAGCAGCGGACATTACTGTACATGAGGATCAGTATGGAGACTGGTGTTTTTTTGGACACATATTTTGTCTGCATGTTACCAGAGTTGTATCATGATGCTGCTGTGTGCTGATTCTCCCTTTCTGTATATTAACAGTGAAGTATACAGGTCAGTTATTGAATCCAGTGTGCTGTATGGTTAGAGCCGGATCGTGATACTTCTGTGTGCAGGGCACTAGAGTGATGGGTATGGGTCCTCCATGTTAGCAGTGAGCAGGCACATGGTATGTTCTGGTCCCTCCATGTTAGTGTAACCCGTGTACTGAGGTGGGCTTCCCAGAATGCCGCGAAGTCACAGACAAGAGAAACAACTCCAACACCAGTTCAGACCAACAAATATTTTTACTGGAGTCTGAATAAAAAGGGTATTATCTGGATACCTCAAGAACATGCACATATAAACACAAATTAGGACCCTTGTGCTACACAGTGAGTCGCCGTACAATATCCTCTGGACTCACTAATATTTTGCCTATCAGCAGACTCAGAAAATCTGACCGCTATTTAACTCATTAAACCCTATGTAACTGGAACGATAGCGTGGATGCGTATTTCAGGGGTGCGCTTGTGGTGTAGCACAAGGTTTTACAAGTCTGCAAAAGTACCTGCTATTCACAGAGTACCATTAACCAATTAAAGATCTCCCCAACAAAGGCAACTACCACAATTACCAACAATTGTGTAGGATTTGTTCCACAATCTTACATGGACGTTATTTTCGGAATTGCTCGTTTAAGGCCTTCCTCTAGATAAGACCCAAACTAATCTGTCTACAGGCTCAACCAATGTCTCTATCCGTCTGCCATGCACAATCATTGGGCCCGGCTTTTTCATTGGCTAATTTTTGAGCACAGGTTTCGGATGGGGTTTTCTCCTGTCAACATCCAATGTCGCAGATGACGTTCACTCTGCTTTGACACTCCTCCTCTAACCGCGATGAGACAGCAAATAACTCCCTCTGATTTCCAGAGGTTTCAGTCCATGGCGTACACACCCACAGCTGTACTTCTGATTAAGGCAATGTTCACACGGCTTATTGCCGACATAATTGCGGGGACAGATTTTGCCCCGCAATTACGCCGGCAGCCGTGCAGTGGGGTGGGGCGGGGGGCTGCCAGCTCGCCGGCCCCATAGACACTCATTATTTACGGCGTGTACGCGCCGTAAATAATGTGCATGTCACTTTCTCCCCCCTCGGCGTATTCGCCGAGCGGGGAGAAGAGACGGAATCCACAGTTCTCTATGAGAACTGTGGATTACCGTAATGACTGGGACAGATTCCAGCCGTACTGCAGCGCAAATACGGCGCGCAGTACGGCTGGAATCAGTCACAGAATAAGCCGTGTGAACGGCCCCTAACTGGAAAGAGAGAGTAATGGTGTGTTTTTGCAAGAACAGACTGCAGCCCCATTCACAGTGGTGACTGAGGAGATCCCTCATGCAGACCTTGATCTCTGGACTGATGGATCAAGATATGCTACTGAAGATGGGACTTTTCATACAGGATTTGCAATAACCACAGAAGATGAAATCCTCATGGCAGAAGCACTGCCCCCGCACTTTTCAGCTCAAGTTGCTGAATTACAAGCTCTGGAGGAAGCCTGTAAAATGGCCAAAGGAAAGACAGCCAATATATGGACTGACTCAAGATATGCCTATGGCATAGCACATGATTTTGGGCTCATTTGGAAGAATAGAGGATTCATCACAGCAGCAGGAACCCCTGTGAAGCATGCAGTACAAATCAAATCCTTGATGGCTGCACTTGAACTGCCCACAAAGGTAGCCGTCTTAAAGGTTAAAGCCCATGGAAAAGTGAAAGACAAACAGACCCGAGGAAACCAGACAGCGGACCAAGCCGCAAAAGCAGCAGCTCTTGGTGTAGTGTCATCCAAGTGGCTGGATCCTGAACTCATTATGGTAACCACCAGAGCTCAGAAGAAGGAATTCATTAAACAACAGGAACTGATAACTCCAGCCTCTGATTGGAAGCCCGGCTGGGCCCCTCAAGAAAGAATATCAGCAGAACAACATCTGGCAACTGCAAAGGAGAAACAACAGTGGAAGAAAGATGGAGCAACTCTCGAAAGAGGAATTTGGAAGTGCAAAGGCCTTGTCTGTTTACCTAGACGAATGTATCCTGCCATTGCAGCCTGGGCCCATGGAGCTACTCATCGTGGAAAGAATCAGGCACTCAGCTATGTGCAGAAGTTGTACCATGCTCCAGGAATCAGTTCCATGATTGCAGCCTACAATCAAGCATGCACCATCTGCACCACCTGCAACCCTTCCCCAACTGCTCAAGTACCTATGCAGCACCTGGCAAAACCCGAGTACCCCTTCCAAAGGATTCAAGTGGACCACATCCAGATGCCTAAGAGTGGGAAGTATGAATATGTTCTGGTTGCAGTAGACATGTTTTCAGGATGGCCAGAAGCCTACCCAGTGACCAACATGACCTCCAAAGTAACGGCAAAGAAGTTGATTACTGAAATAGCTTGTCGATTTGGAATCCCTCAGGTGATCGAGTCAGACCAGGGTCCAGCATTCTCTTCCTCGGTTTTCCGAGAGTTATGGAACATGTTAGGGGTGGATTTGGGCCTCCACACGCCGTACCATCCCCAAAGCTCTGCGAAGGTAGAGAGAATGAATGGAACTCTCAAGAATAAGTTGTTAAAAATGACTGCTGAGTCCCCCTTGCCCTGGCCAGAACTTCTCCCAATTGTTTTATACCACGTTAGGCACACCCCACAAGCAAAACATGGCCTAACCCCATTTGAGATACTGTTTGGAAAGCCTCCTTCTGTGTTTGAAGTCAGGGAGCAAGAGCTAGGGGAAAATAGTGATAGGACTGTACAATTTGTGATTGAATTGTCTAAAGAATTGACTAATTTGCATACTGCAGTCTCTGCTTGTCTTCCAGAATCTACAGGGGAAACGGTGCATGATTTCAAACCAGGAGACCGAGTGTACATAAAGAGGCATATAAGGAGGAATTGCCTGGAGCCCAGATTTGAAGGCCCATTTACTGTTATCCTGATTACCCCCACGGCAGTGAAATTGGAGGGAAAGCCCACGTGGATCCATGCTTCTCATTGTAAAAGGGACCCAGTGACAAAATGATTGTATATATCCTTTTATTTGTTTTACCTATAGCTAATGCTATAGTGATTTTTTGGATGGACATCACTCAAAGTGTGCAAACCTTTTCATTTGATGCTTGTGATATATTCCCCAATAATCCCTGCCAGAAGAATGTCTTTCCCCGCAGGTATGGACCTCGATCCTTTGTGACAGGGGTGTTTTACTTGTGTGTAACACGCCCCGGGAATGAAAATTGCTATTACTGGTCAGATGTAGGATGGAATACGGGGGAAGACTGGGGATATGCTCCTCCTGAAGCCCGGGCACGCAGGGACCCGAAAGGAAGGTCCTTACTGGTCAGGCTGACACTGACCAGGGGACCAATACATTTGGGTGGGAGTGATACGACCGGTGCGCTGTTCCCTGTAGTTCTCAACTTGGAGCACCCCAGCCCCGGAGACATGGGAAAGTATGTCTTGGGTGTATATACCGGATTGTGGGACGGGGAAGTAGGAGTGATAGAACTTAAAGATCTTAAAATCAGACCCACCACTGTCACTGCTCCCACTGTACCTCCAGATGGGAAATACAATCTCCAGAAAACAGTAGAAGAGGTAGTCCCAATCCCAAATATGCAGTGGGAAGATGTGTTTTCTGTTGAAACCCAAGTTTCTCCCCGAAAAAACCTGTGGCTAGAATGGGTAAAATACACCGTCAGGGCCCATAATCTAACAGTGGGGTGTTTGGCCTGTGCCGGAGCCAACCCACACTTGGAAACACACCCCTATCACCAAGTTACTGCAGATAACGCAGAATGTGTTCTTAGCCTGTTGAAAAAGCAAAATGGTTCCGAATGTAGGGACTTGCTCCCCCTTGTAAGTTTTAAACCCAAAGTGAGACCACCTGGGGAGGTGTGGGTAGCTCCTGGGAACTACACTTGTCTCTCTCCCAATACTACGGACGGGGAGGCATCATTGGGGGTCTTCCCGGCCGGATTTTGCCAGGTTAACCTGACTAGTGGGAATCTGGCGAATCTCACTGGAACCCTCCTGGATGTCTTCTGGTTGTGTGGGAATGGGAAACTGAGAAGTAGGTTGCCAGCTACCTGGAAGGGTCAGTGTACATTAACTAAGCTTTCCATGCCCTTCAAGGCTTACCCATGGAATCCAGCCCCCCACCTAGATGACCCCCCTAGCAGGAAGAGACGAGCAGCCCCCAGTATTCCAGGGGAAGACCCCAGTGTGTATATAGATTCTATTGGAGTGCCAAGGGGGGTCCCTGATCAGTTCAAAGCACTAGATCAGATTGCTGCAGGTTTTGCTTCCATCATTCCCCAAGTGCAAATCAATAAGAATGTGGACTGGATTAATTATATCTACTATAATCAGCAAAGGTTTGTTAATTACAGTAGAGATGGGTTTCAAGGAGTCTATGAAGAATTAGGCCCCAATACTAGGATGACCTTACAGAACCGATTAGCCATCGACATGGTGCTGGCTGAGAAAGGAGGAGTTTGTGGGATGATAGGTGAAGAATGCTGCACCTATATACCTGACAACACAGGAGTGAATGGAAAAATCACTATCGCCCTAGGTAAGATAAAGAATCTGTCCAAGGAACTTAAGGAGAACTCAGGAGTGGACACTTCTTGGGCCTCCTGGCTGACTGATTGGACTGGAGGCTGGAAGCGCTGGTTACAGCAAGTGGGCATGATACTGCTGGTTATACTGGTGGTGTTACTGTTTGTGCTGTGCTGCTGCGTTCCCCTCTACAAAAATCTATTGGCCCGGATAGCTGCAGGAGGAACCACCTCAGGAACTTTCCTTATGCACGAACAGGAGCCTCTGATGTGCGGTGATGAAGGAGGTATTGGTGACATCCCTTCCTACCAAGACCCCCATAAGTATGAACCAAGAGTTAATTCTCTGATTTGAAGGGACAGATCAAGGGGAAAACCTCACACTGTTAGGTAGGTCACTGGAAGTTGCGTGTTGAATTCACCCACTAGGGGGGTTTCTTCACAATTCTTCTGAAGAAATCCCACACCCCTTACCCCCAGTGTGAGCAGTTTCCAAAGGTCCTATGCTATTCTTAGTTTCAGGAAGGACAATAGGGACAGCGGAGAAAATCTTGGTCTTTAGGGGGGATTGTGAGGGTAAAGAGGTTTGAATCAATATTGTGTTGTATGTATAACTATGAAATCCCAAGCTTTTCTCCTTATAAGGCATTTCAGCTTGAGCAGAATCCATTTTGTGGGGAATGATGCAGCAATTATGAAGAAGCTAAGATGGCTGCGGCTCAGGATGTGACCACTTGTTATCTGTTTCCTCAAGATGTGACCTCCGGCTATTGTCTCCCTTTCCTGAAGTTTCGTTTTACTGGAAATTGACTGAGTTTTGGCTGATGCAATCCCAGAGACTTTGTACCCAGAGACAACGTGGACCAATGAAATCTATTCAGAAGCTGCCTAAATATGGACATACGTCCGTTCCTCTCTCCTCTATTGCGCCTGCGCTTGCTTGATTACAGATCATACAAATATGTGTGTAATGCATTGTCTTGTCAGAATTGCTTGGAACATGAATGAGATTTGATCCAGAACTCTTGTGTCTGACTCAGTTTCTATCGGCCGATACATGTTCCCCTGATCGTGATTTGGAATACCGGGACAAACGGGTGACCCCCAATGTTGGTAAACGACCCCCAACACTTGCAGCTTTGTTGATCTTCTCTCTCTGACACTCTGACTCACTCCTTCACAGACAGAGCAGCTAACAGAATGACCGTTTTTATTTAACTGTCCCTGTAACAATGATTACAGCCCATCCCCTGTCAGCTTCTCTGATTGGACAGCCATACAGATCTTTCCAGAACTGGCTGTAGAGTGTGTTAACCCTGTAACTGCTGCACAATTATCTGTCTAAATAAACAAGTAAACATTTAGCAGGAGTTCTGGACAGCGAGGCTGGGAAACTTTTAGTTAATTATGTTTTTTCCCCTTTTTATGTACAAATAATTTATGGGTTGTTTAATCCCTTACCACCACAGCCAGTTTTGGCCTTCCTGGCAGTGCCTCATTTTTTAAATCTGTTACTTTTTGTGAGAATAACTGTTTGATGCTTTTACCTATCCAAGTGATTCAGAGATTGTTTTCTCGTGACACATTGTGCTTTAAGTTAATAAGAATTTTTGGTCCATACAACCCCCTTGTTTATTTGTAAAAATATCAAAATTTGTAAAAAATTTGGGAAAACATTTGCCATTTTAAAAGCTCAAAAAATGTTGGTGTAAGATAGTAGTTATTCCCCCTCAAATAGTTTAGAACTAGCATCTACCATTTGTAGGTTGAAAATGAAATGTTTTTTTAAAGTCTTTTTTTTCGACTTAGGGGGCTCGAAATTTATTTGCAATCGTTCAATTTTTTAAGAAAATTTGCAAATAGATTTTTTTAGGACCGTGCAGTTCTGACATCGTTTGAGGGACCCGTATGTCGTACCCCCTAGGGACCCTTAAAAAACTCATCCCTTTCAGTTTAAAAAAATATTAGGAAGTTTGTTAAACCCATTAGGGATTTGAAGAAATTAAAGCAAAATGGAGGTGAAATTTTTAAATTTCACTTTATTTGCAGATTTTCAATTTTTATCTATTATTCACTGGAACACGGTAGATGTGACCATATACATGAAACTCAACATCAATTCCCCAAATTCTGAAGTTTTTTATCACCGTAGTCTGAGAGCCAAAACTTTTATATTTTTCTGTGTACAGGATATTTGAGTGTTTTTGCGGGTGATTTGAATTTTTTTGATATCATTTTTGGGGGTAAAAACTTTTTTATTGTTTTAAAACCCTTTTTTGTAAGGCAGGGTAAAGAAAATACTGCAATCCTAGTATTTTTTTTTTATTTTTAACAGCGCTGACATGCAATATCCCTGACAAGTTAGTTTTACTCCCTGGGTTGAGGTTATTATGGCGATTCCCAATTTATATAGTTTATGTGGAAGTGTTTTCATTGTGGAAAACAATATTTATGCATCACTATCTTCTAACAGTGACAACTTTTTTTTATTTTTCTGTATACAGAGCTGTGTAAGGACTTTTTTTTTGCGGGATCAACTGATGTTTTTCTTGGTACAACTTTGGTGTTTATATGAGTTTTTGATCGCTTTTTATTCCATTTTATGTGCTGCAGGATAATCAAAAATCGCAATTCCGTGACTTTTTTTGGGTTGTTTTTTTTTACGGCGTTCACCGTGCGGATTAAATAACATGACATATTTATAGGCCAGGTCATTACACACACGTGAAAATACCATATATGTGTACTTTATTTATTTTTTATCTTTTTTGGGACAATTGCCGTTTGTAAAGGGGAAAAGGAGAAAAGGGCAGTGTACATGTTTTTATTTTATTTTTCGTGTTTGTGTTTTACTTTTTAATTTTTGTTTTTGTTTTGCTTTGTCACATTTTTTTCACTTTTCCCCACAGGGGATCTGTATCAGTGATCCTCAGATCGCTCATACAAACAGGAAATCAATACACAGCATTGCTGCTGTATACTGGTCTCCATGGCGACTGTCATTCACCATGCCCACCATGCATTGCGGGCATGGTGACGTCACAAGACAGCCTGGATGCTTTAGTAAAGCATCTGGGCTGTCAGGTAGGGGACCAGTAGTGGCGCTTACCGCGCAGATTACTCATTCTTCCTGCCTGTACCTGATCGTAATAGATCGTGATAGTTAAGAGTTAATCAACCTTGGCCAGAGCTCACTCTGGCTGCGGGTGATGCAGCATGATGCTGGTCCCATGCCACGATCTTGCAAACTCTGCTTGTGAGCTCACCAGATCTCTATGACGTACCCATACATCAATTTACGAGAACCCCTTCCCAACCATGATGCATGGGCATGTCAAATATCAGTAAGGGGTTAAAAAATGTCACTGCTGGCATATAGTTAATCCAGTACTGCTAAGGATATTTCCATTATTAAGAATACCAGTTGGGGGTCGAGTCCATTTAAGGTGTCAAATGGCCTCTTTTTGGTGGTTGGGGAGGTGGAAGTTGCAGGCAAGTTATGGTGGACCAATTTTAACTAATAGAAGCTGTAAAACTTAATGGTGCTGGACAGGCTTAGTTTTGAAGGGCAGCCTGAAAGATGGGGTAATGGTCTTTCAGGGGCGGCTTGGCTGTGATGTGAGGATCTTTGTTAGGGTCATTCGTGCTCTGGAAGTGGACTGGCTTTGCTAGAATGTCAGGCTAGAACAGAGACAGAGATTGCTGTGTGGCAGCAGCTGGGGGATCTCACAGTATCCGTGAATCCAAATACATACTTGCACCTGACTCCTTACTGTGATTGTGGTAATCAAGCGGTTTTAAAATTAAATATAAATTTAACTATAAGACATGTTGTATATTCAAAAGGGTATATACAGACGGCCGCCATTAGCAGGAGCGACCCGCCCAACCCGGGAGGGTTGGCAAGTATGAGTTACTCCCATCATTACTGAAAGCCATAAGAAAAGGGTTAGTGCTGTTGTAAATGTAGAAATATGACACTTGGGCAGATAACCACTATATTAGTGTCATAGTTTATTCATAGTTGCCAACCCTCCCGTTTTTGGCGGGTCACTCCTGCTAATGGGGGCCGTGTCCCACCCCCGCTAGGGGGCATAACCCCCGCCTCTTTAAGAAGCTGGAGGTTATCTGTGTACAGAGGGATTGGGCAGCGTCTCTTGACGCTGCCCTTAAGCCTCTGTCATGTACCGCCGCGGCAATGTTCTCCTAGCTGCAGAGGAAGCTGCAAAAGCATTTGGGGGAAAGGGGGCGGGGGTTACGGACTGCGAAGCTCCGCCCCCTTTTTCCCCAGTTTGAAAAACTAGGAAGTCAGCAGACAGGTGAGTGCAGGATGGCTGTGTGTGTGGGGAGGGGGGTGGCTGATTGCCTGTGAGGTGGAGGGTGTGTGTGCAGTGACTGGTGCTTTTGAGGGGGGAGTGTGAAGTTAGGTTTTTTTATTTTATTGGTTACTAGCTATAGGGGCACTGCCTGGCTCTTGGGGGCATCTGCCTGGAAAAATGGGGCGTGGGCATCTGCCTGGCATGGGGCATCTACCTGGATTTAAAGGGGCATCTGCCTGGTCAAAGGGGGCATTACCTGGATAAAGGGGGTTGCCCGGCTCAGGGGGCATTTCCCGGTAAAGGGGGCTTGCCCGGCATGGGGGGTCTACCCGGTAAAGGGGGCCCTCGCCTGGGTATGGGGGGATCTGCCTACTCTGGGGGATTCTGGAAAAGGTGGCATCTGCCTGGCTATGGGGGCTTTGCAGGATGGGACATCTCCCGGATAAAGGAGGCATCTTCCCCGGCTCAGTGGATCTACCCGGATAAAGGGGGCATTGCCTGGCCTGGGGCATCTGCCCGGGTAAAGGGGATCTGCTGGCCTGGGGGCATCTCCTGGAAAAGGGGGCTTTTGCCCGTCAGGGGGGTCTGACGCTCATGGGGGTTTTTACCCGGATAAAGGTGGTTTTTGCCTGGCCATGGGGGGATCACCTGGATAAAGGGGGCATTGCCTGCTATTGGGGGGAATACTGGCTGTAAGGGGATCGTGGCTTTGGGGCACTAACTGGGTATGGAGGAAATGCTGTATTGGGGGCACTACCTGGCATGGAGGGACACCTGGCTGTAAGGGGGATACTGGTGTAAGGGGGACTACCTAGCTGTAAGGGGCATCTGCTGTAAGGGGCATATTGGCTATTGGGGACGACCTGGCTACAGGGGGCATTTACCCTGGCTCGGAGGCTATACCTATTACGGGGTTTAAAAAAGGGCACCAAGATACCTACCTTTGGGGGCCATTTGGCGGTATCCCCCACTCCCGGATGTGAATACCCCCAAACAGCCCGGGGAAGCTGGATACCCAAAACCCCCCAATTATCTTTTCTTCCAGACCCATTACACATTAGGGAGTAGGGGTGTTGTTTTTTTGGGGGGGGGCATGTTAAATGTAAGATGGGGTGGAAATGCAAATTTTTGGGTGGGGTGCAACGCACGCCGCCTTCAAGTCCTGTTTTTTTTACTTCAAAATTTGCCATTATGAGTTTATTAAAACTTTTGTAAAAGCTTTTCGACCCAAAATCGAGCCACTTCCCCAGGTCAAAAAAGGGAGAAGCACTTTTTTAGTTTAAAAGACCGCAATGTCAGAAACCGACTTTCTTTGTACCCGAGGAAGTGAGCTGGTTTGCTCGCGAAACGCGTTTTTCTTTTACGAAAGTTTAATAAACTTCTAAAATTTGTGGGTTTTTGCCAAAATGTCATATTTCTACATTTACACTAGCGCTGACCCTTTTCTTGTGGCTTTCGGTATATGCTATCCGTGGATCCTTTCCGCTGGGATTTCCTCGTGGACTGAAGAGATTTATTGGCATCTGTGGTGGGAACCCAATTGGTTCTAAAGCAATTGTATATGTTGAACCATCTTTGTACAACCTTCCCAGGTGAGCAGCTTCATAAACTGATTTTAGCAATACTGTAAAAAAACAGAAACAAGCGCAATCCTGAACAGTAAATGTACTACCAAATGTGGGGTTCAAATTATTAAAGTTCACTATTTTGGGTTTGTACATCTATATTAAAACTCACAAAGAAAAAAATAAAAACCCCGAAGGGAATCCAGTAAAGACCCCAGGCTGCTTTTTTTTTACCGAGGAGACAGGGCTCCCCAAAAAAACACACTAGAAAAAAGTAGAAAGGGAAGAAAGGCTCGAGGATTAAAAAATATAGCAAGTAAATAGAACTGGGTATTATAACCACTATGTTTTTGTTTTTATTAAAATTTTGGACAGCGTTTTGCGCTTCATCCCCTTTTTCTGGTTACCTGAAGTGCCCAACGGGTTCTATTGCATTTAACCCCAGTGTTGCCATGTACTTCTATTACCCTGTCATAGGCCCGTGATAGGATACCATTTTGTAAACTTTTTTGCAATACTCGTATTGCAGAAAACCCCCGGTTG